>JAFVLL020009246.1:85279-98453 GCA_021397915.2 Tor tambroides
GCCTGCGCAGACGCAGGGCTGCTGGACGAGAACCTGCTGCGCAGATGTCTGCAGTTCTTCAGTATGGTCATCCAGCTCATCTTGCGTATGGTGGATCCTGGCTACCCACTTAACATTCAGTCAGTTCACTTAACATCTCTTCAGATACCCCTTACATTCTAGCCAAGTTGTAGTCAGGGTGTTGTTCTGTTCTGATTTCCTGTCTTTTATCACCTACAGCGTAACCCTGCCTCTGAACCCAGAAATCCCCAAAAGCTTTGCAGCACTGCCAGAGTTTTACATTGAAGATGTGGCCGAGTTCTTGCTTTTTATTGTGCAGTAAGTTTATGAGAGTGCTGAAATATGCGCATTATGGTGTTAGAATCAAAATGTAGTTGAATTTATTCACAATTTTCCCATTTGTTTCACAGGTACTTTCCACAGGTTCTCTATGAGCCATGCACTGAAGACATTGTGACCTTCCTGGTGGTCTTCATTTGCAGTCAGAATTACATAAAGAACCCATATTTGATTGCCAAGCTGGTGGAGGTGCTGTTCATCACCAACCCTGCGGTGCAGCCGCGCACTCAGCGTTTCTTTGAGATGATGGAGAACCACCCACTGGCTGTCAATCAGCTTGTGCCAGCCCTCATGAAGTTTTACACGGGTAAAAAGAGGTCTAAAATAGTCTATTCTATGCATTTTTATTTGTTTATGCTAAATGGATGTGTTTTCTTAGATGTGGAGCACACTGGAGCCACAAGTGAGTTCTATGACAAGTTCACAATCCGTTACCACATCAGCACCATATTCAAAAGCCTATGGCAAAACATTAACCACCAAGGCACCTTCCTGGAAGAGTTTAAGTAAGTTCACCA
Source organism: Tor tambroides (assembly GCA_021397915.2). NCBI lineage: Eukaryota > Metazoa > Chordata > Actinopteri > Cypriniformes > Cyprinidae > Tor > Tor tambroides. Next base: position 86,137 of record JAFVLL020009246.1, read on the forward strand.
TTTCGTTTTGAGTGGAATTGTAAATGGTCAGACTGAGGATGTATCACTTAGGCTGATAAAGTGACAAGTTTGATAATGAATGAAAACCTATTTCTGTTCGCAATTTTAAAAATAGTTAATATTGTGTACATTTTATTTCAGCATTTGTGTACGTTTAAATTAAATAATCATGTGATCTATCAGCTACTGAAAAATCCATGTTGATTGAACACTAATTTGAAAAATACAATAATAAATGCAAATATCAACAATAATAGTTTAAAATGTTTGACATTTATTATTGTTTCTGTGTAAAATGTTTTGTTAAATGTTTATGTATTTATTTTATACATGTGTATTAATCATACCTTTTTTCTCTCTCTGCAGCTCTGGAAAACAGTTTGTGCGCTACATCAACATGCTAATTAACGATACAACTTTTCTGCTGGACGAGAGTTTGGAGTCTCTGAAACGCATCCATGAGATCCAGGAGGAGATGAAGAATAAAGAGCAATGGGACCAGCTGCCCAGGGTCAGCACATACTGTATCACACCTTTACCAATAATTCAGTTACCTACTCTTTTAACTGCATTGAACCCAATGGATAAAATGCACTATTGTGCCAGGGGAAAAAACATTAGTTTTAAGGCTAAAAGGAAGGGGAGTGATTTTTAAAGGGAGTGGTTGTGCAGGAGTGTTTCTGCTTGCATTAACACTTTTTGTTCTCCAGTTCCAGTCAGATCTAATTTTGTGTGAAATGTTCTGATCCTCAGGACCAGCAGCAGAGCCGACAGTCCCAGCTGACTCAGGATGAGAGAGTATCACGATCGTACCTGGCTTTAGCCACAGAGACAGTGGATATGTTCCATATCCTCACCAAACAGGTCCAGAAACCCTTCCTCAGGCCTGTGAGTACAGAAACATGTCACACTCATGCATTCTGTAAAAACTTTTGAACAGTAGTGTATGAACAGCTGAACAGGTTGTCATACGAGTAGAAGCCTTTTAATAAAGCAGACAATTGTAGAAACATGACTTAAGGAACATTTCAACAGACCGCAAACAGATCCACTTTAGGAAACACCTACAAAAGAGGTAGAGCGTAACAAAGTCTAAGTAATTTAGGTTTGGTTAATAGGAAAAAGCTTGAAGATTGTAATCTGCTTCTTGCCTGTAAATGAATCCCCTGCTCTCTGCAGGTATTTATAGTCTTCAGGGAAAATTGAGCTGCTGCCAGGGTCAGAACATTGAGTTTATTCAGAGGAGGTGTGAGAAAGGGCACATTTAATGACACTAACAGAGCAAATACTATATTTGTAGGTTGTTGAAGATGCACAAAAATGATAACATTCCTTGTTATGATGACTCATGTATATTCTGTTGTAACAGGAACTGGGTCCTCGTCTGGCTGCCATGTTGAATTATAACCTGCAGCAGCTATGTGGGCCTAAATGTCGAGACTTGAAGGTGGAAAACCCAGAAAAATATGGTTTTGAGCCAAAGAAGCTCCTGGATCAGCTCACTGATATTTATCTGCAGCTGGACTGTGCGCGATTTGCTAAAGCCATTGCTGATGACCAGGTCTGTATTTGCTCACCAAGATCTTCAGTGGTTAGACAGCAAATGCTGCTTCACTATATTGCAAGAAAAACATGGGATAACTTTTTTTTCTCTCTCTCATTTTTAGCGGTCGTACAGCAGGGAGCTATTTGAGGAGGTCATTTCAAAAATGAGAAAAGCGGGCATAAAATCCACCATTGCTATAGAGAAATTCAAACTGCTGTTGGAGAAGGTGGAAGAGATAGTAGCCCGCAATTCTCAGTCGGAGATGGATTACAGCGATGCCCCAGATGAGTTTAAAGGTGAGAGTCATCAAGTCTTCAGCTGTTGTGCATCATATTTTCAGTCATACACTGCTGCTCAAAAGTTTGGGGTTTGGTAAGATTTTTTTTTTCTGTGAATTCGGTGAATTTTTATCAGCCATTACTCCAGTCTTCAGTGTCACTTGGTCCTTCAGAAATCATTCAAATGTGCTGATTTGCTGCTCAAGAAACATTTATCATCAACATTGAGAACAGTTGTGCTGCTTAAAAGTTTTGGGGAAACCAGGGTTAATAGAAAGTTCAGCAGCATTTTAATTTTGAATTTTTTTTTTTTTTTTTTGTAACATTATAAAGTTCTTTTTATCAAATGCAATGCATCCTTGCAGGAAATAGTGTTCTTTTTTAAAAAAAACAAAAACAAAACAACCCTAACAAAAAATTTTGAATGGTAGTATAGCTACAAATATAATAGTTGATTGGAGTAAGTGACATTAATGTCTTATCTAACAGACCCGCTGATGGACACTTTAATGACTGATCCCGTGCAACTTCCCTCTGGCAACATCATGGATCGAGCCATCATTCTGCGACACCTCCTGAACTCTCCCACTGACCCCTTCAACAGACAGCCTCTCACCGAGAGCATGCTGGAACCAGGTAGCCACCACACACAGCTTTACAAAGACCGTACGAGTTGCCTCTTTCAGCTCTGTTGCCAAATGCACTCTGTGACTTGTCTTTTTTTTTTTTTTTTTTTAAATTGTTAGACTGTGTAATGCTGACTCCATGCTTTTCTCCCTCTCCAGTCCCAGGGCTGAAGGAGCGTATCCAGGCCTGGATGAGAGAGAAGCAGAGTGGCCGTGTTTGAGTTTTCTCAGTGAGCCAAGCTTGCCCCGCAGTTTAAATGTTTTCACCACGCTGGAAGTGAACTGAAGAGAGAGAAAGAGGAAAAAAAAATATGACAGTACCCAAATTGTTTTTCCCCCTTTATCCTCTTTATCGATTCACTGTCTGAAATGCTCATGGTTCTAAATTGAAACATAATAAAGTTTAGACTTTTGAAACATTTTTCTGCTCATACATACCAGTCTGAAACCAGTCTCACACCCCAAAGTTAACAAATTTGGATATAAAGAAAAATTGCTTCCCATTTTGTTTTTGTTGTCCTCACGGATGCATTTTAGTGGTTCTGATGGTAAGGGAAAACATTGAGGAAGGGGATCCATTTCATGTTTGTGAAGAATGTTGTTAAGTAACACCAGTATTTCCATTTTTACACTCAGTAGAATGACAAAACATTGGCTGTAGACATGCAGTTTACAGTTGAGTCACAAACCTGCTGATTATTTTATACGGTTGGAGGAATACAACATATTTTAAATAATCAAATTAACAAGCTCTAGTCTGTCTTGTAGAAAATACATTAGATGTTGGTGTAAATTGATGGAAACATACCAGTGGAGCATCAGATGGTGATTGACTCTGTATTAGAATTTTGTTGGTTTGCATAGAAATCTCATATGTACACCGTTTTGACTAAAATCTGAATCGGAGCTCAAACCCAGGATCAAATCAAAGAATGTGAAGCTGTGTTGAAGCATGATCGTCATAAGAATGCCAGTACATCATGTTTTTTTGTTCTGTTCTCCAACATTTTTTGGATCATAAAGGTTCATCATCTCTTGTTATTACTATTAACCCCAGTTGTTGGACTTAAGCATAAATTAAGAGTTTTTCCAGTGACTTAAAGGGTTTATCTGTACAGGAATTTGCTTCCTTTGCTACAAACTTCTTTTGGACCCAGCTCTTTGAACTGTAATAAATGGTAATGCACACACAATGACAGCTGTTGCACTTCTTTTCCCTCTTCCTGACTTTTGTTAAATTCATCATCCACGTTTGGCAAAACATTGGCAAGTAGGTATAGATTGTAAAATGTAAGTTTATTAAATATAATTCAATGATTTCATAGATGGCAGTGTGTTTTTGTATAATTCTACAATATTTGTTAGTTTTTTAAAGAAGTCTTTTAAAAATATTTATTTTCCATTTTAAAGTTCTGGTATTTTTTTTGTCATTTTTATTTTTATTTCATTTTATTTTTAAATGTCTCTAGTTTTTATTTTTATTTAAGCTTTAGTGAATTTAGAACATAAAGTTAAATGAAAATGAGAAATGCTAAAAAAAAAATTTGTTACTTAAAACTGAATGTTTAAGTTTTTTTTCTCCAGTTAATGTTTATTTCAAGTAAAAATAAGTTGAGTCACAAACTTGCTGTTTATTTTATACGGTTGGAGGAATACAACATTTTAAATAACTGTTTAGTAATTTTAGTAGTAGTTCACTATAATAGTCCTGGGCACAATTTAATCTAGCCACATTATAAAATAATATGGAATTATGTACTATGTATGAGTGATAGAAAACATTTTAAAGTATGAAGCAGCTTCTATTTTAGTTAATTGCTCTCAGTGAGTTGCTTTTATATATTGTTTTGTGTGTTGTTTCACGACTATTTAGAACATTATTGGTAGAATTATATTTTGAAAGAACATTGGCACGCTCACATTAATTATAGGATAGCAATTTAGAATTCTAAACGGTTCTTTTTGTTCATTTATAAGGTAATTTAAAGCTTAAATTATAGGATAGCCCTGTTTATCCATGTTTCTGCTAGGCGGCGCCCTTCACTTTTTTGTAGTCCGATGCCACGCCACAGCGGATCGTAAGCGACCCTGCAGTATTGCGTCACAGCTGCCTAGCCCACCTTAGTTTTTTGAGCATTCTTATTGGCTACATGACGCATTGCTCACACAATACTTCACTCTTATTGGCCAGACGGCCCGTCATTCACGATGTTGACAGGGCAGTTGACGTAATCATTTCAGTAAATCAAGGCATTCATCCATATCTTAAGCCTGCTAGAGGAACGGTCCAACGACACCAGCATCAGCCGAACAAAATATATCAGAAACGCAAGCATCTTGCGCGGCGCTGGAGAATGAAACGCAGCTATAATGGGTGTATATAACAAAAAAGGAACTATTAAAAACTTAACCGTCAGTCTTTTTTGATTTTTGCTGCTGGTTGTAGACGTCATTGGAGAATTGGCATCGTGCAGGATTTCTATGCTGTTCTAGTCGTCTCTACGTGTGGATATATACCGGTAAGTGCCGTATTTTCTAAAATATGATTGTAATACTTGTACATTTGAGTTTGAGCTTACATCGCCCGAGTCGCGTTTGGGAATGCGAATGGATGTTTACCGAAATGTTTTGCTCGTTTTTGCAGCTGACCGCTTCAGCGAAACTTAATTGTGGTGTTATACACTTAATATTATAATTTGTATTGATAATTGAAAAATAAATGTTCAAAATGACAAAACCATATGAGGGTTATACAAAGAAAGTCACCGAGTTCATAGAAAGACATCCGAATTAGCGATGGGATGTTCGGACATTTCTTCGAATCGGTTCTTTTGAACAGCACCGGCTTAGAAATTTAACGTAACTTAACTCCAAATTTTCGTGCTGTCGTTTTTGGCTGATTACGGATCAGGTGAAAAACGATTCTCGGTTGATTCAGTCAGTGCGTGATTTTTGACTCCAGAACCGCTCGGCCGATTGTATTCGTGACGGAGTCGTTAATACCGTTTGGAGAACTGGTTCCCAGCAAAGATCCGATTCAAAAGAACGATTTGTTCTCAAATCGGACATAGTTACGTGATATCAATAAAGAAGGCGACGTCATAAGATTACAATGTAACATTTGAGTTAGTGATTTTTAGATTAATTAAACATTTAGATTAGTTTTATCTCTGTAGCGGATTATTATGACAGTGCAGCTATGGCAACGCCGGATACGTTGTCAATATCTACGTTAGCTAGTCTCCGTTATTAAGCACTGAAACAGATAAACGTTTTGTTACGTTGTTTTAGTGTCATTAGCTTCTATGAAAATAGATAGAAGAGTAATTGTTTGGTCGTTTTCCTCCCTGAAGTAGACATACTTATGTTTTCTCCGGCAGATTGAATTTCATGGGCGTATGCCTTTAATTCAATGGATGACTATAAGGGCAAGGATTAAGACAGCATCTTTTTTGGTGTCATGTGACTGAATAGAGGACTGTTCATTGTTCTGTAACACTCAAGAGAGTTGAACTTCAAAAATAATTGCTGCATTGTCCGATTCGTTGGAATCCACGGCCGGTGTAGTGCCGAATTCTGACCCCCGCCAGATTATTACCCCCCTAGTATTGGTAGGTTTAGGGTTAGGTGTGGGGGAGGGGTTAGGATTAGGGGTGGGGTTAGGATTAGGCAATCAGGTACTGATTTCAACGAGGGGAGTAATAATTTGGCAGGGAGTCGAAAATCGGCACAACACCTGTCGAAAAAACTATTACTTAACATATGTCACGCCCATAAGTGATACCTGCATTTTTACAGGAACAGACAGGCGTTATGTGTCAGTGCATGCGTTTTAATCGGTTTTGATATGTCATAACGGTCGGGTGTCATTTAGTCAGATGTGTTTACTAGTGTAGTGAGCGTGTGAATAGGCCCAGCCCTGCTGCTGCAGGCCAGCGGCAGCCATGTTTATGAGTCCATGAAGGAACCATCTAATATTCCTGATAATTCTGTATCCGTGTGCTGGATATTTACCTGCATATTATGGTATTACTTTTGACCACCGGGCATTTGATATGATAAATGGGTTGTTGACACATAACAGACAAGTTCATGGACATTTTTATATTAGATATTAAGATTTATGGTTGAAATTCACATATAAGGGAAAGTGTATATCTTGGTCCTGTGACAAAATCTCTTTCTTTCTTTTTTTTCTTTTACTAGTTAAACGTTCTGTTTAAATGGTCCACTTTAAATGGTCCTTTGCTGGAAATAATTTTTTATAGTATGGATATTCTGTATACTGTACATCATTTTGCTAAAAACATTTTGCTGAAACTGCTTGAAATGTCATGTCACCTGTCCAAATATATTACCTGTATGGATGTTGGAGGAAAATTAATTGTTTTTATTTTATCATCAGCATTCCTACAGTAATGGAAAGCTCAAAAATATTTGGAACTTTTAAAGCTTGATTATTGAACCTTTAGAGAAAATATAAAAGGAGATCTAAAAAGTTTGCCTGATGTGTTTTCTGTTCTGTGACATATTTGACACATCAGACTTTTACGGTCCATATAATATGATATAGTGAGAATATGGAGCTCAACAAGGGAAAAAAAGCACATAAATTTACTTCAAAGGCCAAAACTGAGCAAACTATGCTGTTTGTTGCAGATGGTATTCATATGGCCCAAAAATAGGATGAAATTCTGATATCTTGTAATGTAAATAAATGAGAATTTTATGACAGACCACTTACAAAAAATGCATATAAATAGCAAATGTGACCCTGGACTGCAAAACCAGTCATAAGTCGCTGGGGTATATTTGTAGCAATAGCCAAAAATACATTGTTTGTGTCAAAATTATCGATTTTTCTTTTATGCCAAAAATCATTAGGATATTAAGTAAAGATCATGTTCCATGAAGATATTTTGTAAATGTCCTACTGTAAATATATCAAAACTTAATTTTTGATGAGTAATATGCATTGCTAAGGACTTCATTTGGACAACTTTAAAGGTGATTTTCTCAATATTTTGTTTTTTTTTGCACCCTCAGATTCCAAATTTTCAAATAGTTGTATCTCGGCCAGATATCGTCGTATCCTAACAAACCATACATATCTATATCAAATAATAGTAAGATTATATTATAATAGAATTGCACTTGCTAAAAAAAGTATGAACTATCAATCAGAGGGCATAAGGCATGTTGAACATTTTGTACAACTGGTTTTTCAGCAAAGTTATGATTATGTTGATAATTTAGAGGCCTCAGACATTCGTGTATCAATTATGATGTAGTAGGCTTTATATAGGGTTAAGGTCATTGACGTTTTTATGGCAAATATTCTTTTATCAGCTATATTGTTCATTGAAAATAATTCTTAATATGTAATATCCAGTTGAAATATCATTGGTTAAAAGCTGTGGGAACCCTGTATCATCTTTTTCTTTTATGTTTATTTTTGGCCAGCTGTAATTTAAGAAAATCTTCTCAAATGCCACATAACCTCTAGCGTCATTGCATAAATGATGTTATGGTGCATTCAGATCTCTTTGGAGGTCTTGTTTACTCAATGAAATCTGATGAGATATTTCTGGATAACTTCTGTCAAATGTGTTCTTGTACCTTTAGCCTAATAACTGTGGCACTGAAAAACATTCTGTTTCTTTTTGTAGGAGAAAATTCTGTTGGATTGAATCACAACAGCTTCAACCATGTCTGGCGCCTCAGTGAAAGTGGCTGTCAGAGTGCGGCCCTTCAACTCAAGAGAGACCAGCAAAGAATCAAAATGCATTATACAGATGCAAGGCAACTCCACCAGTAAGTATATACTTGTCTCTGTGGCTCTTATACTTTGTTTGATTTGTAAGCATATTTGGTCACTTATCTCCAGACAAGGTGGCTCTAGTTTATGCTTTTGGCTTTAGGATTTGAGATGTTCAGAGTGAGGTAGCGTTGATGATTTATTGGAAATCTGCAACAAGAGAGACTCAAAAGGAAGAATGGAAGTGGAATTGATAGTCTGTTTGAAACTAGAAGAAAAGAAGAGCCTGTCTGTGTGAAAGCCCTTTCCTTAAGAAAAGTGAGAGAGCATTTCTGCCTGAGGGACTTAGTGTGTTGAATATGAAGATACTGCGTGTCTTCAGCTCAGGTCTCTTGTTCATCAGTTCTGCATTAGTTTAGTGGTAGAGGAAGAGAGAGCCAGGGAAAGGAAATGAGTTGATGTTATCGCCCGTGTTTTGGGTGTTATCGTTATTGCAGCCTAATGAAGAAGAACGTGTGACCACACATCAAGAAATCATGAAACCTTTGAACAAAATTTTCAAATTCTGTCTTAAGTGTTTTACATACCACAATGATGATACCATTTGACACATTTGTTGGAAATAAACGAATCAATTCTGTGAGTGCAACTCTGCGTAGTGTATCAGACTTTTTGGGCAGCATATGGGTTGGTAATGTCCATTTGCAAGCGGTGAGTCATTATGCTCTCTGAGACTTGATTCATCGCGCTGTTCTGAACAAGGTAACATTAGCCAGTTGAACACAGAAATGGTGGTGTGCTAATTCTTCAGATGCATTAGGAAAGAATGTGGACCTATGTATCCTTTTAAGTTGGAATGACAGCATGTTAGTGATAAACTTCATGTCTAGGGGTTTTAAATCTAAGGAAAGATGTAAATAATTTTTTTTAGATGTTTAAATATAAGAGTTGGAGCTTACGTTTGGTTTTTAATGTAATTGTAAACTTGTATTAGTTTGAATTAGATCTGGGTATCAATGCACATTTCCCGATTCAATTCATTTCGCAATCTTTTAATTCTGTTCTGATTTTGATTTGATACTTCTAACATACTCTGCTGTTCAAACGTTTGGGATTTGGAAAGATTTTTTAACATGTTTTGTAAGAAGTATCTTATGCGCAATAAAGCTGCATTTATTTGATGATAAATGCAGTAAAAACAGTAATACTGTGAAATATTATTACAATTTGAAATAACTATTTATATTTTAATAGATATTAAAAAGTAATTTTTTCTTGTGATGACAAATCTGAATTTTCAGCAACCATTACTCCAGTCTTCAATGTCACTTGATCCTTCAAAAATCATTCTGATATGGTGTTTTGGTATTCAAACAGTTGTGCTGCTTAATTTTTGTGAAAATTGTGATACATTTTTACAGATTCTTTGATGAACACAGAGTTCTACAGAACAGCATTTATTTGAAATAAAAATAAATATATATTTTGTAAAATGTTAAAGTTTTTACTGTCACTTTTAATCAATTTTATATGTCCTTGCTGAATAAAAGTATTGATATCTTAAAGTCTGATTACAGACTTTTAAACAGTAGTGTACATTATAGGGGTGGGGGGGGGATCGATTCACGTTTGAATCGCGATTCAGTCTTCTAGCGATTCGCATTGGTTCACAAATTTCAAATATCGATTTTTCTAGTTAATATAATAGTGAATCCATATTCAGAAAGGCACAGAAAACGAACAACGCGTTTTACGGAGCCACATTGTTAGCCTTGCTGGCGATTGCCTGTTACATTACAATAGCCTACATAAAGAGATGACTGATAGAACGATGGCAAATGATTTGCAGATTCTGAGCACCACTGACAAATGTCTAATCTTGTAAAATGTGTGTAAGTACTGCTGCTCTGTAGTATACACGTGTGTTTGCGAGTCTCGAAAGTGAAAGTAAAATATGAGCATGCATTCAAAGTCTGTTTCAGTGCCCTGCATATTAATAACAGCTCCCTGATGCCTGCAATTTATATACAGTATAATTACCCAGTGATATAATGGTGAGAGAAAGCATTTAAACACATATTTTCCCCATCTCGTATTTATTCCCTTTAGAATCAGAATTAGCTTATTTGCCAAGTGTGTGCAAAAACACAAGGAATTTGTTGTGGTTTTCAGGAGCTCTTCATACATACATACATATATGACATGAGAACAGAAAAGAACAATTAAATAAGACTAAAGAGAAAAAACAAAAAATAAATAGGCCTAGTAATAATAATAATGTGGTACAAATCTGGAACAGAAGATTTATTTACAGATTTGTGGATTATTTATTGTACAGCTGTATAAAAAATATACGCATGTATTTACATAATACTTGAGAGACAATAGATAGACATTGAGAAATTAATTTCACAAAACAGGTAAGAGTTTCTGTGTTAGCTGTTGGAGATGGAGAAGACATTGGGGAAAAAAAACTGTTTTTATGCCTAGATATTCTAGTGCACAGAGATCTGTAGCGTCTGGGGTTCCGTAGTACTTGTCAGTTCCTTTCCGAACACGGTATTCTGATTTGGGCACATCCTCACTGGGAAGTGTTTATTCTTTTTGATTTATTAGGAAGTTAATAGTTTAAAAGGAAACACTGATTTCTTGAGAGAGGATTACCCATACTATAGACTGGTGTGTTTTTGTATCAAAATACTGGTGTGTTTGACGTCCAGTGTGCACCAAAATTTTGATGAAAAAAAAAAAATTGTGAATCGTGATTAAAAATCAGAAAATCGTGAATCGATTTATAATCGAATCGTGACCCCAAGAATCGATTTGAATGGAATCGTGATGTACCAAAAGATTCCCACTCCTAGTACATTATAAAATGTAATGTTGATCTGCAGATCAATTGCTATCTATTTAACAGAGTTTGTGAAAGTTTTTGAATGATTCTTTAACTGGACTGGCTCAAATAAGTAATTTGTTTGTGAATCAGACTGCACTAGTTGAGCTGATTTTTTTTAAAAAATTTTTATTTTTTTTTTGATTCACTACAAAGAACTGATTTTAAAGAGTCAGTTATTTGTGAATCAGACTGCACTATTGTTATGTTTATTTTTATTCATTTAAATGAACTAGTTCATAAGAGTCATTTGGTTGCCACTGTACAGTGAACACCGGCATTTTAAAGAATGAATTAAAAATGAAAGCTCATTAATTGGTTAATTAATTGGAAAATCAATATTTTACCCAGTTGTAACTTTCTGAAGCTACAAATCATAACATTCCTTTCAAATCTTGTTTTGCCAAAAGGTTTAATAGTCTGGTGAGTTGACATGTTTTAGTTGGATTTTGGGACAGTCTGAAACCAAGTCAGAAACTCTGCTAGGTTCCAGAGCATTAACACATTCATCTTTTTAATAGTGGTGTTAACTCATCCTGAATGGTTAGGCTGTGAGAGAGATGCTTTTGTCATACCAAACACATTTTCTTCATTTACATACTCATTATTTACCAATAGCTGTCCTAAACCCCATGGTAAACAAAGGGGTCCGTAGGGTGTACAAGGTCACCTGAGAGAGAGCCGGAGCATACAGGGAGTTTCACAGGAAGTAGAGCTCAGAGACTGCAGTGAGACTCCACATGCGCAGACTGCGTACTGAAACCGGAGTGTGAGGTTGGCATTCGGCCCACCCCCTTCATTAGGACACTAGTGCAGATGGTATGCTGGGAATGTTGTCTTATTACAGTGCTGAGCCGTCAGGGATGCTCGTGACAAATACACACAGCGAAAAGCAGAATGACCTTAATGTTTGCTCTCAGAAGCGTTTCGTTTGCTCTGGGCTGTGGTAACCAAGGTGATGTCAACTGCTTGGACTGCATGTTTAAGATGAATGTTTGTCTGGACTGTTTGTTTTTCTTCTTCCTATTGAAGATGCTCTCTCCTTTCAGACTGAAGCAGATATAAATAAATTAAATCTGAATGTATAAATATACATCATTATCTTTTCTTATTTACTTTGACAATATTTACTTTAATACACATCCTGGTTTTATTTTAAACAGTGTAGTATTCTTCTTTGTAGTTTTTTTTTGCAGCCATAACTTTTTTTTGCCTC
>JAFVLL020009248.1:0-15798 GCA_021397915.2 Tor tambroides
TTTGTGTGTATTGAAGTAAAAGGTATTATAAGGATTTTGAGCTTTACTCGCTTTTTTAAACACACTGCTATTATTTTGAACACAACTGTATATACGATGAAAGGAACTTGAAGATCAGGGTGGCCGAGAATGGGGGGCGAGGTAAGGCATGCTTTTAACTGGTCAAACGCTTGTTGACACTGCATCATCAATTTAAACACCTGTCCCTTTTTTTTCAGGGAATTGAGGGGCTCAGCAATTTTAGAAAAATTTGGCACAAACCGGTGGTACCAACCGGCTAATCCCAGGAACCTCTGAACTTCCTTCAAGGTGTTGGGAGCAGGAAAGGCACGAATGGCCTCAACTTTACTTGGATCAGCTGTGATGCCCTTATTGCTCACCACATGTCCCAAGAAGGTGATTTCTGGAAGAAAAACATTACACTTTTTCAAGTTAATAGTCAAACCGGCAGTTTCCGGCCTGTGGAGAACAGTTTTCAGGTCACTGAAATGCTGAGCCACTGAGGGAGAATAAATGATAATGTCGTTGAACTCTAGTGCGGACACGTTCAGCCAGCTCGTCCTCGTAGTCCTCAGACAAAAAAAGCAGAGAGGAATGCAGCCTCAAACTCCTTCCAGGTGGTTATATTGGAGCGACTTACTTCCCACCAGTCATGTGCAGTGCCATGCAACACAGTGCAGAAGGTAGCCAGGAGATCTGCATCTGTCAAAGGATATAGAGACAGAAAATCTTGACACTTATTCAAGTACAACAGGGGGTCAGCATCATCAGTAGGCTGTCCACACATGGGATATGTTCATATAATGTGGTTGCTTTTGACCAGTGGCATTGGTAGAGGAGGTGAAACCGTCTCTATTGGATGTACACCAGAAACTTGAGTTGTTTTTTCTGTTTGCGCTTCAGCCTTTTCCTCAAACTCTTGGAAATCATTTTGCACCTCGCCTACACAAGTACGACATTTGTGAATTTGTGTTTCACATTGCTGAAGACTTGTGGTTACATGATATCCTGTTGTAACTCCACCTGTAGCTGTTCCACCTTATCCTGGACTATAGAGGTGAAGGATTGTTCCATTTTTTTTTTTTTTTTATTTCCTTTGAGATCATCAGTTGCACAGCCTTAATCAATTGGTCGGCCTCGGCTGCCTCTTGTTGTTTATGCCGAGTTCACACTGCATGATTTTCAAACTCGTCGGATCGCCATTGTTTTCACACTGCAAGACTATCTGGGGTAGCATTCAGTTGCTGCTGTGTTCATATTGCATGATGGATCGGCGACAGGGGGGTTTCACATTGCACGATTTCACAATAGGAAGACTTGCCGACAACTCTGTTTGATCCGCAAACTACGTTTAACAACAAAACACGCGAGAAGTGATAAGGAAATAACGCGAGAACCTGCGTGCGTCAGACTGGAGTTCTCGAGCGAGACTGGAAGTATTAAAAAAATATAGCCCGCAAATAGTCTGTGCGCTGATTTCCAGCTACAGAACAACAGATTATGCAGGAGGGAGATGCAAGGAACAGGGATTGTGTGTTCTGCAAAGAGAGGTAGACAATTTTGCAGTACGTTAACTGTTATGCTGATGTTGTGGCTGGTCAAGTAAATGTTTGTGCTTGTTTCTGTATGATATAATAGTACATAAATCTATTAAAATACTGATATTCTAGTCTCCTCCCTGAACTTCCTTCTGCCCTGTATCTTTGTCTCTCATTGGCTGAAGATCATCGCCGATGTATTTTTCAGTCAGAACTCATTCACACAGCGTGATTGTGAATCACCAACAGCTCCAGATATGTAGCATGCCAAATATTTCGCGGACATCAGCGACGTGTCGGCGATACCCTCAGATCGCGTCTTTGATAATTCACACTGCGCGATTGTCACTCGCGTGAACGAGCACCAATTTGCCTCTGATGTTGGGCATTTGTTGGCGATTTATCAAAACCTGTCGGTGAGTGAAAAATCGGGCTAAAATCGTGCAGTGTGAACTCGGCATTAGTTGCAGTCATTAGGGTTACCACCTGTTGATTACTGGTCTCCACCTTTGCTGCAAGATCGGTGATCTGGTTCTCGTGGGAAGATGAGGCCTTAGGTAAGCTCATTTACAGTTTTCTCCTGTCTCTTCATGAATTCCATCAGATTGTCCCAGTTACCTTGCACATGAGCATTAAATTGTTGAATTCCCCTCCCAGGGGTTGGAAAGATACCAGGAAGATCATGCTGAGCCACTGAAGATGTAACATCCATAGATATTCAAATTTGCATACTGTCATGTTTTGGGGCCCAAGTCAGAGGTTGCACAAGGGTGCTGTCTCCAAGAGCAGGGGAGAGCATCTGCACCTGGGTTCCAGGAAAGGTGAAACTGTGTGGAGTGGAAAGGTTATACATAGTTGGGTCACGTGGAGGAATTCCTGAAAGGGTTTGTACAGGAGGCGGCCAAATTGGAATGGAAATACTAGGGGCATCAGTGGCATCAATATCCACATAGGTGGAAGGTCGGGAAGGGGAAGTGGCCATGTCTTGTAATGTATGGGAGTATTTGAAATTTTGGGAATAAAAATAAAAAATGAAAGAAATTCAAGGCCTGTGTATGCGTAACGGGTAAAAAACAAACAAACAAAAAACAGTTGTTCTCTACAATCAATTACAGCATTTTCCAAACATCAAAAAAAGGAAAAAAAAGAAAAAAAAAACCAACAAATACATTTGCCAAATTGAAGTTCCCACTCACTTCCTTAGTAAAAACTAAGTCAACAAGATTTCAGTTAGACAAAGGTTATTCAAGAACACCACAGTATTTAAATTTTCACGCCAAAATCACAGATAATCACATGGATTTTCTTTTTACAAAGGTTCAGATACTCAATTCCCTCAAGAGTTTCTCAATCCCAAAACAATTTCTGGCATAAAAGTTCATGGATTCAAATATTCACATTCCACACATTTTCCAAAATTAAATTTCACATGGTCATATCTAATTTGTTTAGTTCAAGTCCCTGTTCCGGTACCACTTCTGTAACGGAGATAGTCTTGTCCCAAAATATAACAAAGTTTAACTTAGTTTCCCCGCCATTGAC
Organism: Tor tambroides; assembly: GCA_021397915.2. Classification (NCBI taxonomy): domain Eukaryota; kingdom Metazoa; phylum Chordata; class Actinopteri; order Cypriniformes; family Cyprinidae; genus Tor; species Tor tambroides. Next base: position 3,081 of record JAFVLL020009248.1, read on the forward strand.
GAGTTATGGCAATCCGTGTTCTAGGTATATTACGGTAACAAAAGCCCTAGCGCATGTCCTGAAGGAGTTACAGGACTTCCGGGTGCAAAATTAAAAAATGATCGGCATAACATAAAAGGAAAGTGTAGATCATTGCACATATTAAAATGAAGAGGTATACAGCTGAACAGGCATTGGAGTGTTAGTTCAGACAGGGATATTTCAGACACTTCGTGGAGAGATTCAAGGCCATCTCATTCTTCATTCCGAAGTGTCAGTAGAGGTAAGACAGATAAGGAAATGGACAAAAAATGTCTCTATATTACACCAAATGTGCACAGAAAGTGTGCATATACATATAGTGATATATATGTGTGCACTGTGCATGCATATATGTATGTATGTACATGTGTATGCATGATCTATATATGTATGTACATGTGTATGCATGATCTATATATGTATATATCTATATAAATGTATGTGTGTGTATAAACATATGTATGTATATGTGTGTGTCTGTTCTGTTTATTGAATGCAATTTCAATTATTCATAGAACACAGCAACGAGGCAGAGGTCGGACACGTGAAGCACATCGACATGGTCTTGATGGTGACCAGACACAAGCTGCTGTGAACCATTCAGCTGAAAATTCTGAACCTGTTCATGAGTGGCATGAAATGAACTGGCAGCCAAAAAAACCTTCCCTTCTCTGAGAATCCTGGGCCTGTCAGTGATGCTGCTGCTCTTGATTCAATAGAACCTAAAGACTTTATCGAGCGGTTCATTTCTGATGAACTGATTCAGAACATTGTTGATCAGACCAACCTGTATGCAGATCAGTGTGTTCAGGCTATGGATGGTACTTCACAGCATGCTAGAATTCATGCATGGAAGCCTGTCACAGTTTCAGAGTTGAAAGTCTTCCTGGGGCTGTTTTTTCTCACTGGTGTCATTCATAAGCCTGAACTTGATATGTACTGGTCTACAGATGAAATGTTAGCTACCCCCTACTTCAGCAAGGTCATGTCTCGCAACAGGTTTGAAATCATATGGAGATTTCTTCACTTCAATGATAATACAGCAAGGTCAGCCAATGACACTGACAGGCTGTACAAAGTCTGTCCTGTCTTAGATCACCTCGTGTCCAAATTCCATGAAATGTATCAACCTAACACAAACATTTGCATTGATAAGGGTATGCTTCTGTGGCGTGGGCGCCTAGCTTTCAGGGTGTACAATCCTCAAAAACCTATCAAATATGGAATAAAATCCTACATCTTGTGCGATTCTGAAACAGGGTACTGTTTTAACATGAAGCCTTATTGTGGAGAAAGTTCTGCTCTGAAAGACACGGTTGTCTCTCTTCTTGATAGCCTAGCAGGTCATGGTTACAGATTATTTATGGATAATTTTTACAACTCTGTACCACTGTGCAAGCACCTACTTGATTTGAAAACCCATGTCTGTGGTACAATTAGGAAAAACAGAGGTGAACCACCAGTCATTTGAGATCTCAGAAATGCTGACCTTAGGATTGGGGAAACAGTCATGCGTCACACTGAAAATGTGATGGTCTTGGCATGGCGAGACAAACAAACAGTGAAAATGGTCACAACATGCCACGAGAACAACATGGAAGAAGTTGAAGTATGGCAGAAAGGCCACTAAGAAAAAATTGCAAAGCAAAAACCAGCATGCATTGTAGAAAATAATAATGCAATGAATGAAGTTGACAAATTGGATCAAAACATTGGGTACTACCCTTTTGTCAGGAAGTCACACAAGTGGACAAAGAAATTTGTCACATATTTGTTGCAGATCAGTTTGTTCAATGCTTTTGTCATTTACAAAGCTAAAAACCCACAAGGTAATTGTAAAACTCTCCTCTCTTTCATCCAGAGTGTTATAAAATCATGGACCAGCCAGGAACAGGCTTGTGGTGGGGAAGAAAGCACTCCTAGAGCACCATACAACACTGACCCTAGAAATAGGGTGAATGACCTCTTTGCAGTTCATGCACTTGTTCCGATTATGCCCACTTCCAAAAAGCAACACCCGACGAGAAGGTGCAGGGTTTGTGCACGGAACGGTTTGCGAAGTGAGACCTCATTCTACTGCAAAAGTTGTGGCGTTCCCTTACATTCCGGGAATTGTTACACAGTTTACCACTCGAAGATAAAATACAGTGCCTAAATTTGATTGACCAATTTACAATTTTATTTATTTGCAATGTTTGTTTATGTTTGAAGGTTTTATTTGTGAAAGAATATGACATCTGAATGTATTTTGCGTGAAAATGCACTACTTTTATAAAAATGTGTTTTTCTCAGTTTTTTGTCCAAAATGTTGTATTTCTGATTAAACCTATGTGCATTCAAGTGGTGATAAAACATGAACACATGAAGATAGAATAATTTTTTTTTACTTAAAAGCAGAGGCTTGGTTCTTTATTTTGATATATAGTATGTTCATATATTCATAGCAGAACATATTCTGAGGGCTGTCGAATTTAGGTGAAAATCATCAAAAATGCTGGCGGTGGCTGGCGACTTTTTCAAAAAACGCTGGCGGGAAAAGAGTTAAACACACCAAAAAAAAAAAAAAAACTATCTGAAGCGATCACCCATGTGATGACGCAGAGTCCTAACCACTAGACCACTTCTTGTTGATTGATAAAGAATGCACTCTTTTTCTCAACTCTCAGACTGAAAGCCTCAAAGAAAAAAAAAACAATCAGTTATTGTTGTTCAGGCGCCAGACAAGTATATTACACCTGACACATTTTTATATTAATTTCATCCCGGATAGCAACGGACAAACAAAACCATCTGCTACATACAAACAAGAAGACGAAACAAATACAAACTACATTAAGGGTTATGTAACTTTCTTTATTTTAATGAGGTAACGTTATTATGTCCTAGACAAGTTTTTTTTTTCTTAATCTCCAAGCACGAAAATTTCACTTAAAAAAAGAAAAAAAAAAGGAAAATAATCGAGCAAAACAAAACACTTTTCAAATAGCAGAAATGAGTGCAATGTGTATGTGCGACTGTAATGAGTGTGAACACTGACCAAGCTGGCAGCACGGGTGCTAAGTGACTCGGGAACATCAGCGGTAGCAGCCTTTCTTGGCTCCTTCCTTTTTTATAGCTCCAAATCACAGATTTTAGGAGTATGGTGCGAAACTCCAGTTCAATCCCAGAATTTACAAAGAGGCATTCACTGGCCGAGAGAAATGCCCGTTAGCAACAGGCTAAACAGGTAGCACCACCTCCTCTCCGTGATCCGCACACTTCGAACACGAAAGATTCACCCACTAGGACTGCCTCCAAAAGGTACGTAACTGGTCAGACGAACCTCCCTCCAGTCTCTGAACCTCACCCTACATTGACTCCTCCTCTCAATTAGTGCTCCTTCCAATCCAGATAGATTTCATTTGGAAGGCGGTGATAGAAAAAAATGAAAATAAACAAAAGGGCAGTGCAGAAAATATCTGTAATGCCACAAGTGGCTCTGACAAGGACCTGAAAGAAACTCTGCAAAGCTACATTAAACAATATACCCATGTTCTTACCTGGATCAGACTGTGGCTTGAAGATGTTCATCAGTAGATGATGGTGTCTGTGAGCTGATGGATCTTTTATAGTCTGAATTCACTCCGGAAACAGAGGCTAATGGAGAGTCATTCTGTCAGATAATGAGCAAATTAACAAAGATGCATTAACATAATGAATGCTTAATGCACATGCAACCGCAACTTTAAAAAGTAAAACCATGACATTTGGGATATAAAACCATTACACAACATCAGAAAGTAAACCAAAGGCGTTACATTGCAGACAGTCTTATTTGTGAAGCACCACATCAATCTTTGTGTCTGCTTCAGCTCCAGCTCCAGCTTTGGTTTAGCCAGACTCTGGTTAATCGTACAGTCCTGCTCTTCAGTGATGTTCTGATAAACTGCACCTCATTCTCATTACTGGCTCTAGTAATGAATGTGAAGATGTACAGGAGTGACCTTATGAGAAATGGGCATTTCTGTTTATTAAAAATTTACAAATCATTACAAAATGTATATTCAAAATGATAACTTCTGTTGTTTTATCTATTATAATTGGTGAAAAGCTAATTCAGTGGACTACTTGCACTGAACATCAGGGCCCGTATGTATGAAACTTCTCAGAAATGCTCTTAAAAATAATCTTAAGCTTTGACTTAAGTGTCAAAAAATTATTTTCTAAGAGTAGGAAACTTTTATAAAGAAGGTAAAAACAGCTTTCAGTAAAGTGTAAGACTGATTCCTAAGTGTTGACTGGGGTGACACTTAAGTGTTGTGAACTAAGGACTACAATGATGTCAACACAAAATGGCTGACCTCGACTTCTGAATCAGCCAATAGTGAGCCTGCTCATGTGAAGTCACAGCAGCACTACAACGATCATTTAATGTAACTACAACAAAATCATTTCATTAAGACACTGAAATATTTTAATATTGAAATGTATAATTTTAAAAATGCTTTGCATTGTGCAAAATGATCACAAATTATGACTGATGCTTTGTTTTCTATTGGTATGTCTCCTCGTTTACTGTTAGAGCAAAGATGTGAACATGAGTTCCATCAATGGCTCCAATAACTCCAGGAAAGCCCACAATCCTCATAAAAGTGGCTTGTTTTTGGTTTGGTTTGGTGGTCAGTTGGAAAGTCAATAAACTGCCATATACTGTAATAGTGGCCAAAAATGATGTCCAGCCTTGGAAATTAGACATCTTCACCCTTAATTAAAAAAATAAAAAGTTCAAGATTTTTTAAGCATATTGCATAGTTGCTCCGAGTCAGTTGTTTTATTTGTGATAATAATGTAATGACACATGCCAAATAGTCATAATTTTTGGCCATGATGTCATACAAAGAAATTATGAACACATGCTTAACACTTAATTTCTAGCGATTATCGTCAATTAGATTCCACAGATACTAATTAAACTAAACTGAGCTAGACAATGACATCTCTGAATTCAATAATGAAATGACTTTAACTGAAAACTGAGAGTTTAATCTTATTATTATTCATTACTAACACTCTATCCTCCAATTTGATACTGTTAAGTGCTTTGACACAATCTGTATTGTTAAAAGCGCTATATAAATAAAGCTGACTTGACTTGACTTGACTTAAACAAGAGGACCAATGAAATATTAATATCTTATATTGTAGTCAATGTGCCAGTGTTGCCAATTTAGTGATTTTGTCAGTAGATTTAGTGACTTCCTCACCCCTTTAGAGACTTTTTTCAAAAGCCTAGCAACAAAATCAGTTTCTTGGACAAACCTTATCTACATCCCGAGACTCTCCCGTGATGTCATAAAGGCGAGTTCACTGATCTGTTTAAATATAAATATAAATATAGATTAGGGAACTCACCTTTAGGATGTTATCTAGCAACATTAATTGACCAGTTTTAGCAACGTTCAAATTAAAGCAGTTGGTAACACTGGTCAGTGTATTTTTGTCCTTTGTATTTAAATGGTTTAAGTGAAATGTGGGGGTCATAAAAAAATATCCACACATCACTTTTGGTCACTGTTGTGTTTGGTGGACTTAGTGACACAAGTAAGACCCTGCGTACAGTCCAGTAACCAATGCATTGCTGCATTTTTCCAATTTTCCAGCCAAAACAATTATAATTACTTCTTTCATTTCTGCAATTAGAGCATTGACTTGTAGAGTGGAAGAGGTTTTTAAATTTCTTACTTTGTCAATAGTCAATTTGTTTTTGATCTTGACAATCAAGTTTGTATTGATTTATCAACTCCATATTATCATATAAATCCAATACATCATATCTTCACTGGAAAGTGTTTGTCTCCTCCTCTTTGCTGCCTTAGGAGACGTCTCCAGCTCTCTTAAATAATTAAGGAGCTGAGAGAAAATAGTCGTAACACTTAGGAACTTTTATGAATCACTCTTATTCTTAAGTCTAGGAATAAGAGTAAAATGACATAATTCTTAGAAAGGAACATGTTCTAAGAATGACGTAGAGTGTGAAATTTTAGACATCTTAGACATTTTCTAAGAATGACAAGCAACATTTTTTTAATATATTTAAAAAATGTTTTTAATATTTTTGTTTTCATGTTTGAGCTTATACATCTTTATTATCATAACAGCCTGAGCAATTCTGATTCTTAAACAGTAAACTTTTAAGTGTCAGCTTTGTGAACATATCTTGATTATATATCTAGTCAGAAAGACTCATGAGTGTCATGAATCCGGTCTATGATCTTCCATTCACTCACCACCAGGTCACCCGCTCACCACATGGACTCTCACACTACACTACTGCTGCACTTCACCCCGGACTACAATTCCCATCATCCATTGCACTGATTACACACACACAGCTGATTCCAATTAGACTTGCTACATAAGCCAAGGACTTCCTCCTTCTCACTGCCTGGTGTTGTTTAGCACATATCACTCTCCCAGCAATAGTTACATTACGGAGCCAGTTTAGTTTTTCCCAGTCATAGTTTCTAGTCTAGTCTCGTCTAGTCTAGTCTTGTGTTCACCTGTTATCTTATTCTCGCCTGTGTATCTTGGAGTAACCCTTGCCGTTTGGATTCTGTTTGCCCCTGTCTGGACTATTGTTTGAGTTTATGGATTACTCCTCTTGTCAAGCCCTCTGGATATCATTTACTGATCGAAGACCCACATTTGTCCTAGGATTACTCTTTGTCTTGCCTGTGTTTTACCTGTTTGCCATTATCTGAATCTTGCCTGTTTAATGACCTCGTCTCTGAATAAAAGCCTTGAAAATGGACCCGCACATCTCACATCTCGTTCGCCTTGTAACAATGAGCAGGAACCTTTTTATTTTGGGTATGTCATTTGTGTCTCCATGATGAAAATGTGGGGTGACAGCTAAGGGTTAAAGGCTAGGACAGACCAAGCCATCGGCGAGTGCCTGTCAGCCTAGTTTGTTTGGTGTATTCCTCACGTCGGCGCATGTCAGGCTCACATTAGCGGCAGTTTGCCCGAATCAACATGTTTGAATTAATTAAACATCCCGTCAACACTGACTACGTTTACATGGACATCAGTAATCTAATTATTTATTCTGAATAAGACAATATTATGATTAAAGTGTTTACATGAGTTGCTTTTAGAATAATCCTTTCATGTTCCTGTTTGTTTACATGTTATAGTACATAGATCGATTAATGGCATGCGTCATTACGTCATCATATGATCACACTTCAAGTGCAGTTAATTATTTGTACGTGCATACAGACGACCGCGGTGTTGAAGCTCTTTTATTTGCCATCAAACCGTTGACCACTGTCTTGTGTGTATCGGTCACAAAATACGGCGAAAAGTCTGACACGATGGTAATAGTTTGATTAAGGTGTTTACATGTCTGTACTGCACTTCAATAATGCAACTAAAATAGGAATACTCCACATGTCAATTTGATTTGTGTTTACTTCGATTATGACTTTAGTCGGATTAAGGTAATCAAAAATCTCTGTTTACATGGTAGACTCTTAATCAGAGTATTGTCTTAAAGGTGCACAGTGTAATATTTAGGATGATCTATAGACAGAAATACAATGTAATATACATAACTATGTTTTCAGAGGAGTATAAAGACCTTACATAATGAACCGTTATGTTTTTATTACCTTAGAATGAGCAATTTATATCTACATACACCGCGGTTCCCCTCACACGGAAGTTGCCTACATGTTTCTACAGTAGCCCTTAATGGACAAACTGCTCTACAGAGCACGTTTCGTCACTATGTTATTCTTGCGAAAAAACACTGACACAATGAACAAGTAACAGTAATATTTGCAATGACATCAGTTTATTGAATAATTAAGTAAATATAATTCTTAATTTACCTTTGTAAAGAAACCTCATTGCTCTCCGCGGTCTCAAACAACGGCATCTTAGCCCTGTATCGGCCACCGTAGCTTCTCTAAAGGGAGGGGTGAGCGGGGGACTGAGCCATTGGATGCAATTCGCAAACTCAACTCGGAGTACTCAACTCGGAGTACTGATGTCCATGTAAATGTACTGACTGTCAATGTGTGACCTCCACATTGATAAGCATAGGAGGATGCTTGTCCAGAATGTGAACAGGTACGTGGAGCTTGCCGACAATCTGGTCATATACAAGGACCTTCACAAGGTTTAAGGGTTTTTTTACATCCTGGATTCCAAGAGGTGCTGCAGCCAAGCAATTTTTTCCTACAATCCATAATGAACTTTTTACTCAGAAGGCTCGTGTACTGCGCTTTTTCCTGTTGACAGATTGCCTTCTTGCTGGTCCACTAGCGGTTGGGGAGGAATTCACAAAGATCCATCTCCGCAACTTGTACCAGAGAAACGACCGCTTGACAGTGGAGTCTCTGAAAGGGCCTGATTGTCCAATTTTTGTTAAACTGGTGGATTGTCAGACGGTTGGGGAGTTTTGTAGGGAAGTTTGTGAGACAAAGGCATTCAGATATCCACACACCTTCGGGAGAGCTGTGGAGATGGTAACTTCATTGAGTTTAGATTCCATCATTTATCTAGAGCTTGAGTTGTCCAAATTCAAGTTTTTTCCTTCATATCAAGTACAGGGGTGAGATTCACAACTGCAAGGCCAGATGGGACTTTAAGGATTTTGTAGAGCTGCAGCTTGTGCAGCGGCCTATAGAGGTGATGTTTGCGCAAAAATTGAGAATTTGGATCTGTCTTTCTCCTGCAACTTGAAGTACCGTGAGCATGGGATGCCATTGTTATAGAAGTGCATTAAGCATCTGCCCAGAGGCATGCCAAAGGAGAGAATGATCACTTCTCTGGTGTTCCTCAGCTGCATGGGAATGATTCAAAATGGTGACTATGTTTCATTCTAGAGACTGACAGCGGTGGAGCGTTAGATGCCAGTTACCCAGAGGTATCTCCAAAAGTTGCATGTACTCTCTCAGCTGCTCCTGGTCCAATCTCCTGCAGTTTGGAGGTTTCATGAGTCGGTGTTGTGTAAAACTGTCCTGCCTCCTGCTGTACCAAGTACATCTGCCTGTCCATGTCCTCCTGTTCAGGAACAAAGAACTGAAGTCCCGGAATAAGAGTTAGTGGAACAAACCGAGGAGGAGGTAATTGAAAGAATCCAACCGCATGTGTACCTGCAAGTTGAAATAGTAGGTGGACAAACTTGGAGATCACATACATTGATCTTAGCCCTCAGTTAAGCCATGGCTGTGCCTACGAGGTATACTTGCTGTGTTGTAGAGAGAATTTTACAAGCGTGCGCACATTCATGCCCTTTAAAAGGAAATGGCAGCAACTGATGCCAGATGTTTCCCATCTTTTTTTGTGTTTTGAACTTACTTCTTGGCTTTATTTTCCCCTTTTCTTTTTTTCTTTTTTTTTTTGAAAGAATCCACTTTAAAGTGATATTCTGATATTCTATTATCAGTTTCAGGCCTAATGCATTTGTGGAAATATAATTCAGATACGTGAATGCATGGACAGATATTCCCCTATCAACGTCAAGTCAAGTGAAGTGAAGTCAAGTCACCTTTATTTATATAGCGCTTTTTACAATACAGATTGTGTCAAAGCACTTAACAGTATCAAACATGAGTCATATTTAATTGAAAAAAGCAATGGTGGTGAATGACATGAATTCAGGTGGACACCATCTGGTTAGTATGTCTACTTTGCATTGTTTGGTGAAGTGTACAGTGTAAATGCAGATATTGGATATGTGTCACTTTTAAAAGATGATGTAAGTTGGTCATCAAAAACATCAGATATAGTCAGTAAATTGGAATTAGGCATCAAGACCTGCAGGGTAAATGCAGCCTGAACAGACTAGATGTGGCACTTTTAAGTTAGTGTTTGTGCATGTGTATGGTCTATAAAGCTTCAGGAAAATAGGTTTTTAACATAAACCAAACCATTTATGATACTCAGTGGATGTGGAGTAACACTCTGTGGTTACTTTCATTAGAAACCTCTTCCTCTGTTGTGTGGGTGTTTTTGCCTCAAGACATTGTCAGAAGCTTGATATTTTAAAGCTTAATAGATTCAGCTGTGGTTGCATATTTTCTGATTTCTCATCAAAATGAATGGATTATTCATGTGACAAACCGCCTAAAATATAACATGGAGTTTTACTTTATCCTACTGAATGGATCTACACAATATATTTTGGAGCAATTAAATTGTCACATCTGCTGGCATTACTTGATTAAAATCTTATTTATCTGACCATTATCTCTAACAATATAACCCCAAAATCCGTAAATGTTGGGATGTTTTTTAAATCTGAATAAAATTAAATCTAAAAAAACTTTCAAATCACATGAGCCAATATTTTATTCAAAATAGAACATATATAACATAAAAAATGTTTAAACTGAGAAGTTATGCACAAAATGAGTTCATTTCAAATTTGATGCCTGCTACAGGTCTCAAAATAGTTGGGACGGGGGCATGTTTACCACGGTGTAGCATCTCCTCTTCTTCTCAAAACAGTCTGAAGAGGTCTGGGCATCGAGGTTGTGAGTTTCTGGAGTTTTGGTGTTGGAGTTTGGTCCCATTCTTGCCTGATATAGGTTTCCAGCTGCTGAAGAGTTCATGGTCGTCTTTGATGTATATTTTGTTTAATGATGCACCAAATGTTCTCTATAGGTGAAAGATCTGGACTGCAGGCAGGCCCATTCAGCACCCTGACTCTTCTACTATGAAGCCATGCTGTTGTAATATCCTGCTGAAATACACATCTTCTGGAGGGGAGCATGTGTTGCTCTAAACCTTTATATACCTTTCAGCATTCATAGTGCCTTCCAAAACATGCAAGCTGCCCATACTGTATGCACTTATGCACCCCCATACCATCAGAGATGCTGGCTTTTGAACTGAGCGCTGATAAGATGCTGGAAGGTCTCCCTCCTCTTTAGCCCGGAGGACATGACATCCGTGATTTCCAATTATAAATAATTTAATAATACAATAATTTAATTTACAATTAAATGGCTAGACAGTTTTGTTTTTACAGACTTTGAAATTAAAAAGTTGTTAAACTCATCAAGACACTGACACTAGGAGGCACTTTGGGACTAGAGTTGAGAAGCTCTGAAATACAACAAAGGAATTTGTTGTTATTTTGTGTATTTCAGTTGCTTTTGAATGGATGCCTATGAGGGTCAAATTGACCCACGAACATCACAAACATATAATAATTTCTGTATGTACATTTCACAACACAGCGTGTTGAAACTTTGCATGCATGTTCATGACTCTAAATGAGAAAAAGTCACACAATTTCAAGAAAAACAACATAGGTTTAATAGTATTTCAGATAGATTAAAAAAATAAATTATAGCTCATTTTTACCACTTTGGCTGACAAAATATTTTTTTCTCTATTGAAATGAGAGGGGAAAAGCTACTTTTTTTGCTTCATAGAATTGTAAAAAACTTAAATAACAAAGTATAACCAAGATATGTTATTATTTTGGGTCTGTAGATTTGCCTTAGAGCATTAAAATAGGCGGGTCAAATTGACCCGGGAACAGTGCGAACATAACTTTTTTTTTTTTTTGGATATGTCAAAACACATCAGCGTGTTAAAACTTTGCATGCGTGTTCATGACCCTAAATGAGGAAAAGTCACAAAATTTCAAGAAAAAAAATAAATAAAAAAAAGTTAACTGATATTTCTGACAACTCAAAAATCAAAATGGGTCAAATTGACCCGGAACAGTACATGAGGGTTTAATACACCAATTATTTAATAATAAAATTATTAAAAAGAGGTTCAAATGAATGATTCAATGACTTACTCATAAATACTTTACTTGTTTCATTACTGGATGAATGAGAATTTTTGAACAAATCTCTTGAATGAATAATTCAATGACAAATATATTTTTTAACAGTCACTTGTTTCCACCTAGTGGCAAAACAATGCAATTGACACAAACGTTATTTAAAGCACCAGTTACTTTCAAAAGATGACTTGCTTTTGACTTTGATCACTACCATATACATCAGTGTTCATATCCGAAATATAAACTTTTGTCCCAGTAATTTCTGTGATAACATGAATGACTTTATTGAGTGATGTTGAGATGGGTGAAAAGCGTTTGGGTAATAGTGAATATTGTCCTATTGTGCGTACTGTTGTTGCTCCCACTGTTAGCAGGGTATAATCGCTGCATTTGTGGTAAAAAAAAAGATTATTATAATTATTATTATTATAAAAAAAAATGTATTGTTCCAGGAAGGTTTTCTGTTCGTTTACACGGGCACGAACTGATTGGCAGCTGCCTTTAGTGGAGCCTTTACCGATTAATCTCCAAGCTCGCTGATCTTGGCATCAGCCCCTCCCTCTGTAACTGGACCCTGGACTTTCTCACCAACAGACCACAGTCCATTAGGATCAGTAACCACACCTCCTCCGTCCTCACTCTAAACACTGGGGTACCACAGGGCTGTGTGCTGAGCCCAATCCTTTTCTCCCTTTTCTCCCACAACTGCATACCTGTGCATGGCTCTAACTCCATAATCAAGTTTGTAGATGACACCACGGTGGTAGGCCTGATCAGCGGCAATGATGAGACAGCCTACAGGGATGAGGTTCAGCATCAAGCAACGTGGTGTGCCAACAACAACCTTGCACTCAACACCCAGAAGACCAAAGAACTGATTGTAGACCACCGGCAGACTGA
>JAFVLL020009249.1:0-11641 GCA_021397915.2 Tor tambroides
CACATACAGTTTGTACAGTATAAAAACCATTACGCCTATGGGATGTCCCCACTTTTCACAAAAACGAACATGTGTGTGTGTGTGTGTGTGTGTGTTTTACATGGTTAGTGCTGTGTAAATTGGGAATGAATCAATATTATTGATCATCAGAGCAAATGCTGCATCTGTAAGTTGAATCTGTTGCTTTACGTACAATCAGGAAAGCAGTTTTCCGGATCCCTGGCCTCTTCGGCCATCTCTGAGTATTCATCTTCCTCTTCGCCGGGCTTCCTGAGGTCAATCGTGCTGCCCTCTGACAGGCTGGTGTCATCTCTCTGAAAACCAAGAGAACCAATCAGATCTCCTGACCAATGAAATTACACGCTTCATCTTTCCAATCATTTATGAATTCTGGAGTTTAAAAAAAAATCAAAAAGCCATTGCGATTCAGAAAGATTGACTTATTCATTTCCAAAATAAAACTGCTCACAAGTAAGTTTTAGTAAAATATTTTAGAGATGAGCAAAACTAGACAAATGCACAGTATTCAGATAGATAGATAGATAGATAGATAAACAACAGACAGCTGGATAGATAGATTTAGCATTGGAATATATATATATATATATATATATATATATATAAAATCATAAAATAATTATTAACTATAAATAATAATATATAAATAATATAAAATATAAAAATATTAAAAATATTAGATATTATACAAATAATAAACAAAATGTATTAGTATATCTATAAATAAATTAAATACACAAACAAATTACTACATGTATAGCCTATAAATGCATTATACAAATTAGCATTAGTATCTATATAAAATAAACAAACAAACAAAGTCTACTTCTTCAAAATGTCAGTCCATACAAGACAATGTGGAAACCGCATTGCATGTCATGTGGTCAGAGGTTAATATTCTGAATGCAGAATTTGTCAGAAGAAATGAGTGTTGAAAGCACTGTGTGTGTGTGTGTGTGTGTGTGTGTGTGTGTGTGTGTGTGTGTGTGTGTGTGAGTGAGTGTGTGAGTATGTGTGTGTGTGTGAGTGTAATTCCAGTCAGTTCAGCGTGGCGGTGATTTATTCTGGTATTCAGAGGTTAGCATGTCTCCAGGTGCGACTTTCGTTTCCTTGTCAAACTGTGACACACTCAGTCCATCATCATGTCTCTTCAAATGAGAGGAAGCTCATGCTAAGTGGAGCGCTGAGTGTGTGTGTGTGTGTGTGTGTGTGTGTGAGAGATGTGGGTGTCCAATGAAATTTAACACCAGACTGGCCCACAGCTTCCACAGGACAATAAAAAGACCACATAGTGATCGCATGCTTCACTTCTGCTCTATTGTTCCACACAAGAGAAACAACGGAGAGAATATGAGACGCAGGAACAAACATTACAGACCTGTGAAAGTAAAACAGGCCTTTTGTGGCTTGTAGTTCATGTCTATTAGACTGTGAGGTTTATACGCTAGTTACTTCTAAACACTGACAAAGAATATGCATTTAAAATATCCATCCCTTCAAGGAAAATTGACCAAAAATATTGATCGAGTATGTCCAGGTCACATTTTAAAATAAAATAAAATAAAATAAAATAATTAATTAATATTAGTATAACATAAAAATAGCAAATAAATAAATTAGTATGTGTATAAAATAAACAAATATATATTGCATGTTAAAATTATTTTCATGGTAATTAAGCACATTTTCCTGCCAAATTCATACTTATTTACTTTTTTTTGCTTTGATACTAAAAATACTTAAATGTTCATTATGATAAACACTTTACATGTTTTATTTTATGCTGAATTAAATGAAAAAGGGCTGTCAAATGCTTAACTACAAAATATTCTACATTTTTTGTTAATTTGTCAAATTTTTTAGGGAATTTTTTTTTTAAAATGTGCTTGATTGTCATGCAAAAAATGTAATTGTCAAATTAATTGTCATTTAAAAAGGCTTCATATTCTTTGTGCAAAATAAAATGCAAGTTTTATCTTGAAATACTTTACACATTTTAATTTCTGCTGAATTAAATTTAAAATGTTTAAAATATTTAACTACATTTTTTTAGTGTTTATTGTGAAAAGTATGCTTAGTTGTCATGAAAATAATTTTACAATGCAACAAAAATGTAATGGTCATTAAAAAGGCTTCTTTTTCTTTGTGCCAAATAAAATATTAATGCAACGTTTTTATCTTGATTTCAAGGTGAAATACGACCTGGTTTTTCTCTACAATCTATTTAAGCTTACAATCTTCTGGGAATTGCAGCTCTGGGCATTTCCAGGCTTTTTTCCCAAAAAAAAAGTGAAGAAAAGAAGACGACAAAAGCAGACATGTGATATTGGCCTGACCGTATCAGTCTAACCTAATTTAGCTTCCATTCTCTCTTAACATCAGATTTTAACATCAATCCAGCAATCCTTAAACACACAGACTTATCAGCATTTCCCAAATCACGCAGCTGTCATTCAATCATCTTCTGATAATAAACATAACCTTTACTTCAATTACTGACGCTTCAGGGCTGGTCATTGTATGATCTGATGAGATGGAAGTGAAATATGATTCGGATTTACTCAGTAAACAGCTAATGAGCTCAGCATTACGTCATCGATATCGCTGCGTTTCATCAGTGTCAGAAAGCGTGACGGCCCATTAGCGTTCAGCTTTGTTCGTCCTGCACGCAAACTCAAGTTTGCATGTGGTTCTTGTCAGCATGCGAGGAATCCCAGCGCTGCAAAGCGGCCACAAAAGCCCTATAAATAACCTCCTGCAGGCATTCGGCGCTGGAATCGAATGAAATCAGAGCCGTTTGAGTGCCATCAGCGAAGCGGCCGTCTAATCGCGCTGATTCGACAGAGACCGAAGCAAACCAGCGTCAATAAAAACCGAATCCCAACACTTCACTTCACAGTCAGTCACACAGAAACACATCAATAACACAATCGAATCACATGATTCCATTAGAGCCAGGATGTAGGACACATCCATACTGCGTTATTACCTGTTTACCGGACAAACCTGAGATCCGATCTGTCTGACTGACTGTCGTCTGTCTGTCTGAGCCATACTGATGAACACAAGATGAAAACATTGTCATGCAGTTTCTATTAGGGTTGCATGGTTTGGGAAAAAATCTAATTGTACTTTTTCTGATAAAAGCGACTAAAAATGCAATTTAAAAAATTCTTGTCAAAACTTTTGTTATACTCAGTGTTGGGCTAGTTACTCAAAAAATGTAATATATTACTCATTACTAGTTACTCCTTTCAAAAGTAATATTATTACTTATTACTTTCTGGCAACAGTAATTAGTTACACTACTAGTTACATTACTTTTCTTTCACGCCCCACAGAAGTTGTAATTGCAAAACTTCCCCATAAAATTCTTCTAAAATATTACTAACAATATATTTCTGCCTTCTCATTCTGACCAAAATCCACATTGGATCTCAGTCAGAGATCCAGTCAAATGCTCAATGGTGATTAATAGTAACGTTTAAGTAAAAGTGTTATATTAATCTCATGAATTGTCATGTGTAGCTTGAAGCTAACTGTAGCTCTAATTTATCTGTTACCCATAGACAATTACATTCCATGATGTATTTTATAAATAGAAATTATATAAGTTCATAAGAAAATGTTTCGTTTTGTAAAAAGATTTTATGCAATATATATCAGGATCAGAGGGATGTAATGCCAGAGTAAAGTAATGCCACAACTTACACATCAGTGTTCAGATCATCTTTTCTCCTGACAAAATCAATGTAATTGCAATATTTCCATCTGCTGAATGTAAGCTTTTTCATATTTCAAGCTTGCCTACTGGTCTGGTGACTTTATGTGCCTGTGCAAGTCATGAAAATTATGAAAATAAATCTAGGAATTAGTGGATTGTTGGACTTAAAATCAGTAGGGTTGAGGCATCAAAAGTAACTAAGTCACGAGCTGTTTTATGAATAATAACTGTAATATTATTACTGAAATCTTATTAGTAATTAGTTAAACTGCTAGTTACTGCAAAAAAGCAATATTATTACTGTAACTAGTTACTAGTAACTAGTTACTGCCCAACACTGGTTATATAAATATATCAATGTGGCTATAAAATACTAATACTACTACTTTCTTGATTAATCATGCAGAATAGTTTCTCTGATGCAATATGCAGGTGATGTAATCGTATAAATGTTTAAATCATCACAAAGTCCAAAGCGAGAATCACACCTGGCACAAGTAGAGCAATGTGCAAGCGAGCAGAAGAACAAACGCGTCTAATTCTGGCAAATTATGGGTCATCAGAGTTTGAACTATGAGCTGCTTCTCAGAACAAGCTCGAGTCTTCTCTGAAGAATCACTGGATACACAGAGATGCACCGAGACACACAGAGACAAACAAGAGACACTCAGAGACATACAGAGACACACACAAACACAGAGAGACATACAGAGACACTCAGAGACACACAGAGATGCACAAAGACATACAGAGACACTCATAGACACACAGAGACACTCAGACACATAGAGACAAGCAGAGATGCACAGAGACACTCAGAGATATAAAGAGATGTACAGAGACAAACAAGAGAGACTCAAAGAAATACAGAGACATACGGAGACACATACAGATATACAAAGACAGACTGAGACATACAGACGTACAGAGACACTTGGAGACCCACAGAGATGTACAGACAAAAACAAGAGAAACTCAGAGACACAGAGGCACTCACAGATACACAGAGACACAAAGAGACGCACAGAGACAGACTGAGACATGCAGATACACGTAGAGACAACCTGAGACACACAAATACACACAGAGACAGACCAAGAAATGCAGAGACACACAGAGACATTCAGAGACACACTGAGACAGACTGAGACACTCAGAGACACACAGACACACACAAATACACACAGAGACAGACCGAGAAACACAGAGACACACAGAGACACACTGAGACACTCAGAGACACACTGAGACAGACTGAAACACTCAGAGACACACAGACACACACAAATACACACAGAGACAGACCGAGAAACGCAGAGACACACAGAGACACTCAGAGACACACTGAGACAGACTGAGACAGACTGAGACAATTTGAGACACACTGAGACACTCAGAGACACAATGAGACAGACTGAGACACTCAGAGACACACAGAGACACTCAGAGACACTCAGAGACACACTGAGACACACTGAGACAGACTGAGACACTCAGAGACACACTGAGACAGACTGAGACAGACTGAGACACTCAGAGACACACTGAGAAAGACTGAGACACTCAGAGACACACTGAGACATGCAGAGACAGACTGAGACAGACTGAGACACTCAGAGACACACTGAGACAGACTGAGACACACTGAGACACTCGGAGACACACTGAGACAGACTGAGACACTCAGAGACACACTGAGACATGCAGAGACAGACTTAGACACACTGAGACACACTGAGACAGACTGAGACACACTGAGACACTCAGAGACACACTGAGACATGCAGAGACAGACTGAGACACTCAGAGACACTCAGAGACACACTGAGACATGCAGAGACAGACTGAGACAGACTGAGACACTCAGAGACACACTGAGACATGCAGAGACAGACTGAGACACTCAGAGACACACTGAGACATGCAGAGACAGACTGAGATACACTGAGACACACTGAGACATGCAGAGACAGACTGAGACAGACTGAGACACTCAGAGACACACTGAGACAGACTGAGACACTCAGAGACACACTGAGACATGCAGAGACAGACTGAGACAGACTGAGACACTCAGAGACACTCAGAGACACACTGAGATAGACTGAGACACTCAGAGACACACTGAGACATGCAGAGACACACTGAGATACACTGAGACAGACTGAGACACTCAGAGACACACTGAGACATGCAGAGACAGACTGAGACTCAGACACACCAATACACACAGAGACATGCAGAGACAGACTGAGACACTCAGAGACACACTGAGACATGCAGAGACAGACTGAGACACTCAGAGACACACTGAGACAGACTGAGACAGGCTGAGACAGACTGAGACAGACTGAGACACTCAGAGACAGACTGAGACAGACTGAGACACCCAGAGACAGACTGAGACAGGCTGAGACAAACTGAGACACTCAGAGACACTCAGAGACAGACTGAGACAGACTGAGACACTCAGAGACACACTGAGACTCAGACACACCAATACACACAGAGACATGCAGAGACACACAGAAACACAGAGAGAAAAGAAGTGGAGACGGATGGATGGACAGCAGCACAAACAGAAACCTGAGGTCAAACTCCTACACGTTGCCATATGGCTTCCAGTTTCAATCTGAATGTTTGATAAGCACAAGCTCTAAATACTGTAGGCTTATTTGACCTCTTTTTGAGGTGAAACTGTGAAATATGTCATATCAAATCATGTTCAGGATGTGTTGCCCAGAAACTGGACAACAAGGGATTATTAGAAATATGCATAAAATATAATATTACAAAAAAATAAATAAATGCATATTAATATTAGTATATCTATAAATAAATAAATGTTTTAATTATATCACACTCATGATGGACAGTGATATGACTAAACATAATTTCAGTAATGTTCCAGGTTTATAACAACTCAAGCTCCAGCAGCAGCATGTGTGTCAAAATGAATTTTGTTCGGTGGTTAACTTGAAGCGGTGAGGTTTCTTCAGGTGAAGCGCTCAGGTTTGATGTGATGTTGGGTCATGTGTGTCTGCTTGTGTTTGTCTGTCTGCTGTGTTCAGTGATTCAGGTGTGATCTTGTCGACTCGGAGCCCAGCGGCGACGCTCTGACATTACAGCGCCGGCAAAACCAACCGCACCAACACACAACACAAACCACACGCCACACACTCCTCCAACAAACCCCTTACAAATAACAGCACTCACAAATCAGTCAGAAAGAGGAAACGCAAATGGAATTTAAATAATGGCACCAAAAACAAACATACACAAATATTAGTATTACTGCTTGTCTATATGAATCAATCAATCTATCTATCTATCTATCTATCTATCTATCTATTTATCTATCTATAAAAAATAAAGGTATAAACATTAATATATATATATATATATATACACACACACTATATATACACATACATACATACATACATACATATTAGTACACCTATAAATAATTGAAAAGGATGTATATTACTATTTGAATGAATGGATGAATGAACAAATAAATAAATAAATAAATAGTATAAAATAAAAATATATTAGTATACCTATAAATAATTAAATAAACATATAAGTATTATTTTATCAGTCAAATAAAATAATAAATAAATAACTTTTGTATTGGTATGTCTATAAACAAACAAACAAATGTAGAATAATATTAGTGAATGTATAAATAAACAAACGTATATTAGCATTTTTATACCTAAAAAATAAATAATAAATAGATAAATAAATATTTGTACACATATACTTAATTAAAATTCATATAAGTATTTGTATTACAATGATATATATATATATATATATAGTTGTATTAGTATACTTACAAATAATTAAATAAATGTATAGTAGTATTAGTATGTCAACAAACAAACAAACAAATAAATAAATAATGTACATTAGTATTGGTCTACAAACTGTAAATTAATATTGATCTGTCTATCTACAAACAAACAAATAAATAAATAATTTATGTTAATATTAGCATATCTATAAATAAATTAACAGGCAAATAAATATTAGTATTATGGAAATAAATAAATAAACAAATAAAAAATAAATAAATAAATACATTTCCTTGTTAGAGGCCTAAAATTAACACCAGGCACAAATGCGTCATTAGTTGTCATACAGTAGGAGCGCAGAGCTGTAAAATGAAAATGCAAATATTAAGAAATGCAAGCGTACAGCATAATTTAAGTCTCCAGGGCGTCTGCGTCAGTCTTACACCAGTATTTATATAGAAAGCAGAACACTCCCCATTAATAACACCAGAAATAGAAGCTGTTCTGAACAAACATCCTCCCACAGAGAAACTTCTGGACTATTACAAAGCTTTACAGTGCGTTCGTGATTCGGGGAAACCCGGATAATCTGCGCCGCGAGGGAAAACGACACGAGATATGAGAGTGAGGACAGCGGAAGATCGAGCGCAAGAGGACAGCTGCGGCGCAAGATAAAAGACAGCTAAACGAAAAGATAAAAGATGGACAGAATGAGGCAGAACAGGTGTAGTGAAAGATTAAAGAGAGGAAAATGAAACTCCTTCGTCACAGGTGCAAGAATACAACCCAGATTCATTTCCAACAGAGAGGATCCCAGTCACTTACGGGTCACTGTCTGGGAGAAGCACTTAGAGAAGTAATGGAAATCACACGCACTTTCAGTCAGAATGCCTTTGAGTCTAATTGATCTGGCGATTAATAAACGCCTCGCTGTTGAAGAGTTCGTCATGCTTTCAGCGGTTTGAGACTGACCACAAACAGGATCGGGGTTAGTATAGTTATTATAAACTGAAACCATCAAATAAATAAATTACTTAAAATGAAATAAATGTTAACTGAAATAAATACGAAAATAAAAAAAAAATAAAAAAAAATTTATTTCAGCTTTAGCTGCCAAAGCAGCATTTCTCATTTTCATTTGCAGTAGTTTAACTTGATGCACTAAAATAACTAAAACTGAAATAAAAAGAATATAGACATATTTAGGATATAGGCAATATAGGCATATTTAAAAAAAATACTAAAATTAAAACTAGAATTAAAATAAAAATACAAATAATGAAAACTCTATTGCCAAAATAAATATAAATATATTTAAAATATTTAAAAAATGGAAATATACATATAAAAAAAATACAAACTATATAATAAATATATATTTTTAATATTTAAGAATATATGTAAAGGCTAAGACTAACCACTGTCACTACCAGGGATTTTACTGTTAACCAAAAATAAAAATTACTTAATAAAATAATATTAACTGAAATAAAATGAAATATAAAAAGAAAACTAATTTATTTTATTTCAGCTAGCTGCCAAAGCAACATTTAGTTTGACTACATGAACTAAAATAACTAAAAGTAATAAAAAATAAGTAAAAGAAATAAAAATTAAATAAAAATAAATAAATGAAAAACACAACTAAATGGCTAAAACTTAACTAAATTTAAAATGAAAACAGAAAATACAAAAATTTAAAACTATTAAAATATTAAAAATTAAAAACAGAAATATGCAAAAATGATATAAAATATTACAAATAATTTAAAATGGAAATATAAAAATAAAAAC
The DNA here is from genome assembly GCA_021397915.2 of Tor tambroides. Taxonomy (NCBI): domain Eukaryota; kingdom Metazoa; phylum Chordata; class Actinopteri; order Cypriniformes; family Cyprinidae; genus Tor; species Tor tambroides. Next base: position 9,340 of record JAFVLL020009249.1, read on the forward strand.
TATATTAAAATATATGAAATGGTAAAAGAAAAATGCAAATATTAAAAAATAATAATTATAAATATTTACAAATATTTAAAAATAAATAAAAACGGTTTAAAATAAAATATAAAAAATATTTTAAAATATCCATAAATATATATAAATACATAAAGAATTATAATAGTATCATATATATATATATACATATATATATATATTTCATGAAAAATCTTTCCTAATAACACACGAGTTGTTGATTTAACACACATATGTTGAACCGCAGGCTGTGCTTCATTCAGTTTAACCTCAAGCCTTTCACTCAGTTTGGCCAATATGTTCTCATGAACACATGAAACAGAAATAAATCTGTCTCTGACATGCGACGAGGACACAACATGCCTGTTTGAAGAGAAAACATCTCTGGATGAAGACGCAGGAGAAAATAGCAGTCTCGAGTGGGCGTTCATAACTGCGATTCACATTCGTCTGAGAGCTACTTATTAGTCTCTGTGCGCTCGACCTCATCTGACCGAGTGAAGAGACAGAGACGCACAGCCCAGAGGAAGACAGCCAGACCGACAGAAGACGCTAACAGGAGAAGACGAGGCTGATATGAGGCCAGCCGGACACCTTTATCTGTCCTCAAAAACACCTTACTGCACTGAAAATGTGACGAGAGACTCAGAAACCGCATAGGTTCAGTGAACTTAAACGATTCAGTCAACGCAGCTGATGATCGCCCACATCCAACATTCATGAGAACATCAATGTTAAAGCGGATTATAGATCCAGTCTCACATAACAACACTTATGAACAACGACATTAAGTCTGTTGAACTTTACAGTTTGTTCTGACTGACCGCATTATCAGACAGAGTCTTATTGACTGCATTTGATTGTTTTACATAATGTTTATGATGGCTAAAAAAACAATGAAAACAAACACAACTATAATCAAGCAGACTGTCTTGAAGCACTAATAAACATCTAATCAACATGAGGCCAGATGATCAAATAGGAATTAAATAGTATGCAAGGTTAGGATGCCAGTCTCCCAAACAGGGTTATTACTGATAACTAAAACAATTATAAAGATTTTTGTTAGTTGAAATGAAGCTGAAATAATATAAAATATACATATAAGATGAAAAACTTAAAGTAAATGAAAATGAGAAATGTTGTCTTGGCAAACAACTGTAATTAGTTTAGTTTGAAACACTAAAATTACTAACTGACTGAATCTGAACTAAAGCTAAATTAAAACTAAATAGTAAAATAAATAAATAAATAAAGGAGGACGTAACAAAATTACTAAACAAAATAAAAATGAAAAAAAAATTATACTAAAATTTAAATTAAATGGTAATTAAAAAAGTGCTCAGCTTGACTAAATTAGTGAACAATTACTAAAAATGACTAAAATTACTAAAAATAAAAGTACTAAAAAATTATAATAAAATAAACATGAAAAGTGAAAATATAAAAAATGCTTTAGCTTGATAAAAATTAAGGTGAGATTTTGCCAAGAATTACTAAAAATAAAAATACTAAAAATTAAAACAAAATAAACATGAAAAGTGAAAAATATAAAAACTTGACAAAATCAAAGTGACAAAAGCACATAAAATTACTAAAAATAAAAATATGAAAAATAAAATAAAATTAACATTAAAACTGAAAATATATTTTAAAAAAATAATAATTTAGCTTGGTAAAATTAAAGTGACAAAAGCACATACAATTATTACAAAATAAAAGCACAAAAAATAAAATAAATGTAACATTAAAATGAACAAATTAAAATGAAAACTGAAAATATAAAAATAAATTTAATTCAAAATATTAATAGAAACTATAATAAATATAAATAACAGCATATAAATAATACTAATATAGCACTGCTCCCAAATCATGCTATATTTCAAATTGTATGTCATATTCATTTGAGCCAGTGTTATTTTTATTTTATTACTGATATACCACTACAGTTTCTGTCAATATTTTGAATCAGTTTTTACTTTTATATTTTCTTTTTTCAATTTAATTTTAGCTAACTTTTTAATAAATTAGTGATATTTTAAATAGGCCTATATAGTTTTTTTTAAATCACTTTTTACTTCAGTTTTAGAAATTTTAGTACATAAAGTAAACCTAAATGAAAATAAGAAATGTTTCCTCTGCAATTATCTGACATAAGTTTTAGTTTTTGTACTGTAGATTATATTTGTGACCCTGGAGCACAAAAGCAGTCTTAAGTCGCTGGGGTATATTTGTAGCAATAGCCAACAATACATTGTATGAGTCAAAATTATCCATTTTT
>JAFVLL020009250.1:0-10150 GCA_021397915.2 Tor tambroides
GTATGCTCTGGCTGAAACTCACACAACCAACCGCCTCTCCGTTCTTAAGTTGCCAGGTATACATTCCAACTATAATACACATTAGTAAAAGGATCAATTTTAATTTTTATTTGTCTGTGTACACTTAGGGCGGCTGTGGTACATTATAAAAGTAGCCCAAAGAAGACGCAACTCACGGCTCTGTAATTTTTCCCGCGACTGCATTTTCAAAATAGCCCAATTGTGCGGGAAAACCGTGATATATATATATATATATATACATATACATACATACATACGTTCATATATCTATATCATGTGGAATTTGCATCTGTTCTTGAGACCATTAGCTGATCTCACTGAGGGCATCTTTATCTAGATGTTGAAGATATGCTTGTGAAAGAATCGGGTCACAAAGTGTTCCCTGAGGAAATCCTATCTTTTGACCAGTCATGGGCTTTTGGGAGAGCCTATCTGACAGTTTCACAAGGATGTATGACCTAGTTCTCAAACTATGTAAACAAAAAGGAATGAACGAAGAAGATTTTTATACCTTGCAATATGTAGCATTTGGCGACGGACATTGTTTAGCAATTAAATTCCAAGAACTTTCAGCTACTTTTCCAAAGGTAGGAATATTGATTAAGTATATACTTGTAGTAACTGGTTTCCAAGTTAAACATCATCTAGTGAGTTTTCCATATTTTTTTAAGCTAAATGCGGTTTTGTGAGGTGAGTCATGCTGTGGAATATCTCTTGCTCTAGTAATCAAACCATTGGGGATAGAACTCCCTTTTCAGTTACACAAAACTCCATATATGTGCATACATTGGCCAAATCAAGGCTTAACTGCTGCAAAAGAGCACATCTAATCTTAAAATAATATAGACTTTTTTATTCTGACATGACTTAACCACTATTATCGTAAATGAAAACTATAACGACACTGAATACTAACAGTGGAAAAATATTTGCGTTAACTAAAATAGAAATAAAAACGTGACTTTAAAAAGAGCAAAAACTAAACTGAAATTCTTATTCTTCAATGACAACATGCAAGATTTTTTTTTTTTTTTTTTTTTAATTTATATTAAAAAATATGTATTGCCATAACGTTTTCAAATCTGGCAAATTCGGTCACTATAACTAAGTAAGTAAATAAATAAAGTATTTGCATATGCATAAATACATACTAGTGATTTTTAAAATGAGAACAGATTTCTAAATTGGGAATAATTTTTTCTTGGTTTATGTCACACAATGCAACATCCTCCATGCAATAGCACATCCTCTTACCTCTGAGAGCATGTGAGGTTTTATCACCTGAGGTATGCCTGTAGGATAGATATAGCAATAATCATTCTCTGTTGCTCTTTCTTTCTGTGTGCCAAGTACATACTTCAGTAATGAATATATATGTGTGTGTGTATATATATATATATATATATATAATACTAAATAATACATCTGTGATTTTAACCACAGGCTTTTTTTATGAAAGAAAAAAAAAGATAAAGTAAAGGACAAATCACTCCTTGTCAATGTCATTGCTGTGTAATTTAATAATAAATCCTTAAATGAATACTAGTAATTTGGCTAAATATTTCCTCTCCATAACTTCAGTCTGTCCCATATTAAAGTTAAAGAGCAGGAGAAAATTTGTCATTAGATGATGAGGTCTGGTTTTTAACATTTTAAAAAGCCACTCCAGCTTTGAAAGAATCTCTTATTCGCTTCAGTGTAAACAGAGGGGGGGAAACATAAATTTCAACCACAAATGGATATGTTAAGTGGTTTCTTGGATTGTAATTGATGGCTGAAAAAGAGCAAGGGAGGGAAAATATGTTCTCAGATTCTTGGGGAAAATTTTGACTTGTTTTAGTAGTTGACCTGTGCATTGATGAAAAGACAGATAAAACTGGTGGTTCACTCGGTTAGGTAAAATGTCAAAATCATAAATACTATACTTACAGCTAAAAGGACACATTTTTATGTTAAATCAGTGCAGTGGTACTTGTTTGGAAGTAGCAATCAAAATTACAGTGATCTCATTGAAGTGTTTACCCTCAGTCCCTTCATCACAAAAAAAAAAAAAGAAAAAAAGCCAGTTGGCCTTTGGATTCAATGCCGAATATTAACACACACTACAGAAGTGAAGCATAGAAGAGAAATTCAACTTGAGAGCTGCCGCCACCAAAACTAATTCATTTACTTGGCTCTGTGTACAGTACAGACAAACTCTTGATTTAGCCGCTGCCACATATTGACGTCTGCCTGTATTTCAGAATAACAAACTGACAGGAGCGCACATGTTTAGCATACAGCAACATATGGAAACTGCTATTTGCCCCTCACAGAGGAAGAAAATGCAATCCAAATGTGAAATTTGTCAGGAATATTATTGCACTTCAATCATTTTTGACTTGAGATCATTTGAGAAAATTGCCATAACTTAATATTTAATAAAATTTTAGATTAACAGTGCCTTGTATGGAGTTTAGTGACTATTTGAAAATTAGTATTGCCATACAGCATATTGTGACTGACTCTAATGTACTTGTAACTGCATAAGCCAGGGCACAATTAATTAATAAGCAAAGAAAAAAAAAAAGACCTCTTTTGGTAAATACAACATTTCTGCTGCTCACATTGCTATCTGTCTTTTTACTGCAAGAATCAATTCACACATCAGCTCAAAAATACCAGTAAACTGTAAATACTACACCATTTTATCATCCATCCAAATGAGGAGAAACACTTTAGTATCAATATCTGCCATTTTAATAACATTTTTGACATGCATAAAGGTGTAAAACGTTTTTTTTTGTGTTCCAAAGCCTTTCAAAGTATACTCTATAGGCTGAATTAGCCTCATAGCTTAGCTTATATGTGACTGGACTTTTTTTGTTTGTTTGTTTGTTTGTTTGTTTTTTGGAAAAGCTGAACAAATAAGCTTTCCATTGATGCATGGTTTATGATAGGACAATATTTGGCCGTGATACAACCATCTGAAAATCTGGAATCTAAGGGGGCAAAAAAATCAAAATAGGCCTACTGAGAAAATCACATTTAAAGTTGTCCAAATGAAGTCCTTAGCAATGCATATTACTAATCAAAAATTAAGTTTTCATATATTTATGGTAGGAAATTTACAAAATATCTTCATGGAACATGATCTACTTAATAACCTAATGATTTTTGGCTATTGCTACAAATATACCCGTGCTACTTAAGACTAGTTTTGTGGTCCAGGCTCACAATAACACACATTTCACTTACCCTACATCTATTCACAACAATATTTAAAGTAATTAGGCAAGTGTTAAATGTGAAAAATATTTCAGTTATTAAAAGTGGAGTGAGTGGAAAGAAATTTAATTATGTGCATTTTGTTTCATTATGCACAGTTTAGACTAAAAAAATATGTCTAATTAGTTTAGACATTTTCACTTTTTATGTTGGGATGGACTTGAATCTACAGCTTAAGCTGCTAACTGGAGCATCCATTGGAGCTGGATTCTAACTGGTCTGAGCTGGTGTTAACCAGACTATCTTGGACCAGCATCAAACCAGCTTTCAGCTGGTCAGACCAACAGTGGGACCAATGAAGATGAATCAGCAATTGCTTGCAGATGCCACTCTTTATTTCATGCAGTTATTCTGAAATGTGACATTTTCAGCATTTCTATCGTTTTGTCATAGCAGGCATTAAGCAAATACCATCTTCTATGGTCTGTTGATGTCAACCGAATCATCGAAACATCTAAATTCATTGATTTTATTTAAATAAAAATGTTATCAACAACTATATGAAATATATTAGTTTACACCAACAAAGATACATTTATGAGGTAGAAATAGTTCTTTAACATAGCAATTGCAAGTTACCATATTTTTACAGTGTATGTTACAAGATAGCAAATAATAATAATAAATTGTGACAGGGAAGGCGGTAAAATGTTGCACCAAAAATGGGATTAAAGTTTAAGAGATTCAATTAATAATTCTACATTCTGTTTTGTCTCACTGCCCTTTCAACTGGCATGTAATCATGATGCCAATTATGTAACTCATATGTTCTCTGAGCATGTGGTAGCCTTGTTTAATTAAATGGATTTGTGTTGCACTCATCGCGCTAGTCTCTATTTCTCCGCATGTTGCGTGTAATCCCAGAGGTGGAACTGGTCCCGTATGCTGCTGCCAGTCAGTACAGTTTCAGCCCACACGTTCAGCACTCTGTAAAGCAAAATGGCTCGCTCGCAGGGGGTCGTGGGAGGGAATGCTGACTCGCAGAGCTCGCGGCCCGAGGCAGTGGACAAGTTACGAGCTGTAACAAATCTTCCCGCACATCTGTTCCACCGCCACACCACGGGGTCTTAGGACTCTTGCACACTGACAGGTGGCGAGAAATCACTTGCTCGTATTTCATCATTAGCTGTCAGTCTTGTCGATGACATGCACCAGGAGGAGGGGGCAAGAGCCGAGCGGCCTGTTTGTAAAACCAATTGCCTCTTCCTCCATGATGAGGCCCGAAGAGACAGAGAGTGAGGGAAATAGAGAAGGTATGAGGAGAGATGATATGGGATGATGGATGGACACCTGGGTTTGTTCACTGATTTATTGAGTGAACTGTAAAGGCATAATTCTCCTGACACTGTAGTCGTGGATCTAATGCTGCAGTGATTTGGGGTGAAAGAACTGCTTTACCAAGACACAAGGTGCTCACTCTGAACCAGTTGACAGATTTCTGCACTAGAGCATTGTGCGCCTTTCTAAACTGAATTGAGGTACCTTATAAAAATATCTGTAGAAAAAAGACGGTAATGTGCCCATTCTGGAGAAATCGAAGTAGGCAACATTAATTTATGCTGCCATTTAATAGGGCAAGATGGTGTTGTGGTAGCAGAACATCTCTGGGGAGATCTTATTAACCATGTAGAGGTCTACACTACATCCTGAACCTGGACAGAGACTGGAAGACAAATATAAAGTTAAGATAAATTCTAGAAAGCACTGGCGGTGAGTTTTGTCACTGTGAAAGTCCAAGGCTCTTTTGACTTGAACCACTAAGCAACCACTCACTATTTCGAATCATTGGATTTTTACATACCATCAGTCAGGATGCAAATACTGATGGTTAATATTTCCATCAGCTCCCAAAAATGAAAAAGGATGAGCTGTTGTTGGTGTTGCTTGGAGGAAGAGTACATTTACTTTTCTTCAGGATTTCAATTTGTCTTGAATTCATGGTCTCTTATTACAATATGCAAATTGAAATAAGAGAAAAAGCCAAAAAGCCACAGTGACTTTTATCCACAATAGCATTTATTCACACTTAATTTGAATAAATAATGCTGCTGTGTAACTGCTTTCTAGATTTTATTCTGCAGCCTGACAAAAAGGCCACATATTCGAAAGAACCTTATTATATTACAAAATTGAATTCCTCTAACAATTATTTTTGAAGTTTTGTTGTGTATTTAATTACTTCTTACCACTGAATTTATAAATTGTAAAAGAAAATGAGATTTGTATGGTCGTATGGTAAAACAAGCTCTGAGTACATTTGGCTAATTGTGAGATTTTTTGTTTTTATCTTTATCCCAAAGTTTATTTGTTATATGCAGAAGAATGCTCATATAATGATTAATACAACTCAAGCACATCTCTACACACACACACAAGTATGGACATTCACAAACCTGGACACGGGATGATATCAATTCACATCCATAAACATGAATCAGACACCAAAGCTATGAAATCATTAGGTAATGAGCTGGAAACATACCTCAAAAACCTTGAGGGGGCAAGTGGCAGACTAAAAAAATACTGACAGAAAGTTATCCATATTTATGAATTATGTTAAAGTGCCCCCTGAGCAGTAAGTGCGTGCTTGTGTGTGTGCATAATATGTTCATATCCAAGGGCAGAAGACACATTAGTGCTGCCGGGCCCCAGAAGGGTCCTGAAATGGAGCGTGTGGTGGTTAACCTCCCCCTAAAAGAGGAAAATGTACAACCCTATGAATATTTACACACCAATTACAGAGCAAAAGCAGACACTAGTCTTGTCTATGCCATCCGTTTCACTAGAATATGATACTACAAACGCAGGACATTCTTTTGGGGCATGTATCAATGCCAAGTCAAACTAGGGCTAACAAAAGACTTCAGTAATAGGAGCAGCGTGGTGTGGTGTGACGTACTGTCCTGAACGCCATTATGTAGTCAATCAAACAGCTATTTATGGAATTCCACAGGTATTCCATAAACAATGTGAAAATCACCTGCTGCTGGCTTCTGTGAATTGCAGTTTGGACACGTTATTTATCAGTACTGATCTTTTTGCAAACCTTCTCTTTTTTACTGCCTGCATAAATCATGGTGTTCTCAAAACAAAATATTATTTAAAAAAATATATATATTATTTGGCTCTACGGTCTGTTCGTAGTCTAGTATTTTATATTGAGTATATGTTTTAAATTTGTAGACTAAACTGTTGCCAGCTGCTGTTAATCTAATATATATTTGTGTGATTTAAAGTGCAGAAGTGTTAAACAAAGTTGGGCTGGTCCTGTGCCATACGTCCCAACTTAGAGCTAATGTAGTAAAGACTTATTGCAGCTTACTTTGCTAGTTCAAAATTACAGCTGTGAATGTGGCAATAAACTAAAGTGAATCATTTAAAGCAATACAGGCTGTAAAAACACGACATTTCTGCAAAAAGATATTATGCTGCTTTTTGCACGTTTCGCAACACTTGACTTGATGAACCTGACATTGGTTGTTGTACTCTACATATTCCATCAGTTCGGAAATTAAATGTTAAATTAAATCCTCACCCTAAACCTAACCGATAGTGTTAACAAAAGCAAAACTGAGGTAAAATGCATTTTCCATACCATTTTAGAATGTTTCTACAAGTCTTAGAGCTGTTTTATCATGACTTATGATTTATGGGACTTGTGCTCAGCACCTTCACATGGTAAGTGCATTGCTGTACTAGGTGCGCTACCGAGCAAGTTTACTACAAGAAGAAAAAAAAAAAAAAAAGGTGACCTTGTTACAGTAATTACACATTTAAGTAATTATTAATTAACTACATGTACTTACTCTATGGTTAGGGTTAGGATTAGTGTTTGGTTTACTTTCATTTATTTACGCATAATTTATTGTTATTATTTACATTTACATTTACATTTAGTTATTTAGCAGACGCTTTTATCCAAAGCGACTTACAAAAGAGGACAATAGAAGCAATCAAAATCAACAAAAGAGCAACAACATGCAAGCATATGACAAGTCTCGGTTAGCCTAACGCAGTACACAGGTACAGTTTTTTTTTTTTTTTTTTTCTCAAGGAAAACAAGTAGATAGAATAGAAAAAAGAAAGCTAGTGTTAGTTTTTAAAGAAAAAGTAGCAGTTAGAGAATAAATATGTAGTTGATAGAGGGTCAAGGGTGTGTGTTTTTTTTTTTTTTTAAAAAAGACAGATTAGAATAGAATAGAGAGTGATAGAGTTACAGGGATAGAGTTATTATAATAGTAAGTACATGTAACATGTAACAAGGACACCTTAAAATAAAGTGTTACCAAAAATACATATATATGGAAGTAGATACGTGATGCCAAAAGTCAAAATGTATTAGTTTACAAATCATGCACTATGGTACAAGAGTTTTGAGGTGATAACATAATATTGCGTTAAAATAACTCTTTATTGATCCATAATCTGAGCCTGTAATTTGTATGAAAAGGAATAAAAATTGTTGGTGTTTTACTGCCGCTAGTGTTCATTTTAGTTGAAAATTGCACTGTATTGTAAAAAAAAAACTTTTTTTTTTTTTTTGAATGTAAATAATTCATTAAACAGATGGGCAGGCATGCAACAATAATTAAATGAATGTTGCAACCACTCATGAAATTATGTTACATTGCTACTAGTTGTCTTATACCAAGTATTTTATTTTTTTATTTTTTTACAGAAATTGTATCTTTCCTGGGCTCTGAGCACCAACTGTTACTTGTGAGCTCATATTACAGGTTTGACAGATGTTTCTCCTATTAGACATCTGCCTACAGTGTGCACAACGGCAAGGACTTGCAAGAAGGGTTTGAAAACAAATTCAGATACTTTTCAGTTCAGGGCAGACGTTTCACTGAGGGCTTAGTTAAATATCAAAATGAATCATATTCTAAAAGTAAATAAATAAAACAAACTGTCTTCAATTATATTCTTTATTAATATTTCATTTTTTCCCACTTGTTTTATACACGTTCTGTGATTAAGGTATTTCAGAGAAATGTTGACAGGAAGATTTTCTTTATATGCTGAGATTGATTGATTGATTGGTTGATTGATTGATTGATTGTGGGCTGTGCATGCTGTAATCTGTGATCGTATAAAGGAGCAGCTGCACTTGATTTGCTTACTATATTTGGCAAGGTTAAGGAAGGATTTATTTTATTTTATTTTTTTAAAAATGACAGGCTCGTATTTATATCCCAAACACAAAATAAACATATTTAACTTGATGAAAATGAAACATTTTAAGACCGTTACATTATGTATTACTAATTTGTTACATGTTATTACTCAAACACACACACAAATACAATTTCAACTAATTATGAGGTGAAATGTGACGTGTTTTGGGGGGTATGGAAATAGTAGGCATATTTTGGCCATTGGAAGTGATTACACTTTTTTTTTATCTTTTACTGCAGATATTTGTCTTTTTTCTTCTTCTTCTTCTCCAATATGGGCCTGAAGGAGGACTACAGAAACGTGTTAGTAGGTACTGTCTGCAGTCTGATTGAACAAACAACCAACAACCAAACATCATCCTTAAAGACCAACTTGGCAACACGAATATCAGGTGTTCTTGCTTGTGTAAATCTCTGAAATGGTCTGCTAGAGAAATATGGATCTTAATACGTCCCTCTAGGAGCTGTGCAGACTAGAGGCCTGGGAAAAGGAAGGTCTATCCGATCAAATTACAGCCATGTGCTCGATTCATAAAAAATGTACAGGCCACAAGTGCAACCCCTCCGAAATATTGTAAATGAGCACAATTTAACCCTTTGCTAATTGTATGCACCGTTAAGACCTGAAAACAATTGTAATTAAGAAGGGTTCCCTCAATGAATTCCTGTTAACCCCTGTTTAATAATGTATTTCCTTTCCTTCCATATGGAGGCTACATTCCTGACTCACTCATGTCACTTTTTTTTACATTTCAGAATGCATTAACACTCTAAGAATGCAACTGGAAAATCCATTCACCTCTAGAAACGTAAGGACATTTCACTTCACAGTTTTCCAGACCATTTCAATTCTGTACGTTAGAGAAAATGTAACTCATGCCTGAAAACCGATATGCGTTAACGCTTGTGGAAAACGCTGAAACTTAATCTTCTGCACCAGCTATGCAAACGATATTGAGCTGCTGTTCCTGAGCTTTTCAATTATTTATGATATTATTTATTACAACATATCTTATTTTCAATCAATATCCGACAAGGTCCTGAAGGTAGAAACATTAGTGGAAACCTGCTACATAGATTTGCACCGATTTTGAGTGCTGCTCAACCAGAAAATCTCACCACAATATACAGTCCTGAAAGAGAAAAACAGACCTTGTAACAAGAGAAGACAGAACAGGAAAGGAAAAAGCTAAATACATGGCAACATACTTCATTGAGGATTCAGAACAACATCTTGAGTGAAGCATGCAGAAGCCGGACTCTCTAATTAGACATTGTGTACTACAAACCACCAGGGTCCTTTAACTATAAGGGCACTTTGGCTATAAAAGCATGTTTTTCTGCCTCTTCCCACTTTTTTTAAAAGAGCATTTGATCGTACATCACAGACATTTTTAATAAGAAATACATTATACTATCACACTCCACCAATAAGGAGGGAAAAGCAGCTTTTCCGGTTTTATAGCTTCAGATTGGACAGTGTTATCGATATTGGAATTGTCCATTGGCTCCCCCTTGTGTTTTAATTGATATATTTATCAGTGCTGTGCCTAAAAATAAAGTATCAATATATATATAGTCTTTCTTGAGCCATAAAAGTCATGTGACTAATTACTGTGACCCAGAGGGGAATGACATCATGGCATCCAAAAAAAAAAAAAAAAAAAAAAAAAAAAGCACAG
>JAFVLL020009251.1:0-15982 GCA_021397915.2 Tor tambroides
AACATCAGTAATACAGATGGCTTGAGATTTCTGAATACTGTCCAGGGTTCATCTTCATCTTAAAAGGCTCATTCTCTGTCTGTCCTTGTCCCAGGCTTAGTAAAGTGCCTTTCTGTAATTCTTCAGAGGACAAGCTTTCTGATGCAGTTACACCCAATATGGCCTTACTGAGCGTCTCCTCTCATAGCAAACAGATGTCTGAAATCCACTCCACACCCACCCCATTTTCCCTCCCCCACAGAGAGCCGCGGCTCAGAGACATGAGATCCGGCTTCACAAGACCGTGGGCTTTTTTGTGTTTTAACTTTGGCTTGAGGAGTATACATTTCAAACCCTGTCCTGAAATTCAAATATTACTGCGGTTTGCTGCTTGGCATGAGTAAAAAGCTCAATGACCTTTTGCTGACCTTATCATCAGAAGTCCCTGACGTTGCCTGCCGCTTTCTCACCGCTGCACAAACTAGGACGCAGCTTGTTGCATTTTCTTCAGTCGCTGAGAACTCTGCATTTAGCACCAAACTCTGTAGTTAACGATACACCGTCGGTTGTTTAAATATGCAATTATGTAAATAGAGGAAAATACAAACAAACAAAGACAGGTCCCACAGGGACTAAATAATGAAGTACGGTAAAGCCAGAGTTACTCTTCTTTAAGGACATCAATAATGCTACAAACATAATATAGAGTTAAAATGACAGAATAAGACGTTTGTGGTTCAAAAATAATAAAAATTATAATAGGCAACGCCAAAATATAGCACCATGATTTTAGCAAATACAGCACACACGGCATTTTCTCCTAAATAAATATGTGCGAAGAGTAAACTAAGACTGGTTTCGTGATTTATGAGTGCACCAAAGAGCTAATGGAGACTTTTAAGAGACTCAAAGACGTGAATACGATGGAGAGTTTGTGATATCTGTCAGAGGAAACAACGTACTCCAGCGGCACATTGCTGTCAGTTGCACTTATACAGGTCAAGACGAAACAAACAGAAAAATGTACATTTCCTTTTTTAAAGTAAACTCTGATAAACAAACAAAGCATTAAAAGGCAAAAAAAAACTAAATACAATTATATTTTTTCAAAAAAGAAAGGAAGAAAGTGCATCCACTGCCTATTAAATATTAATGCATTAAATTAAAAGCGTCTGTGTGCATCATGGTCACCACAAGAAGGCTGGAGCATTGACAGGCACGAGTATGAATTTGCATCACCGTTGGGCGATAATCCCTCTTCTCTCACGGTCCTTTCTTCATGAGACGTTCCACAGAGAAGTGTGGAAAATGGTTTCAGTTCTTTTGCGGATGAAAGCATTCACTTTGGCACAGTCTCTTTCTGAATGACGAATTAGGATTAAGACATCTGAAACGGCATCAAAACTACTTGGGTCAGTATCTGAAAAGTTACTGGCATTCTTACAACATGTAGATGAGTGGTTCTTAAACTTTTCAGACCAAGTACCACCTTTGACAAAATCAGGGTGTCTAAGCACTAGCTAGTCACCTAGTTTCATCGAAAACCAACGTATTTAACCAGATTTTGATTAATATTCCTGTTGTTCAGATAAATCATGCTGCCCTTTGCAGTAGAAGAGCATCTAAAAACACACATACCACAACAGTAGCATTTAGAAGTTTGTGGTACACGTACCATAGTTTGAGAACCACTGGCATAAGTTTTTTTTTTAAAAGACAAAGGCTTTATACTCTACATATAACATTTATATAAAAAACTCACCGCTATAAACACTACAAAATTACAGCTTTATGTAGGCTAATAATACACTGTAAATATACATGACAATCTAATAACACTGTGAATGTAAGTTACAAATGTGCTTTCAGCCACAGAATAGTCTTTAAACGTCATGTACTCACCAGTTATAATGGCGTCTCTTTTTTGCAGTTTAACCCAGAGTCCGATCCTTCAATCTGGAGCTGTAGGGCTTGTTTCAGGCTTAATTCTGTCTCCCCTATTGGGTAATTGTCCAGAAGGTCCTGGTGGCCCCTGCTGGGAACAGTTCTGGGGACTGAAACTCTCCCAAGAAAAACCTGGTTTCCATGTAGGTGGTAGTTGGGGTTGGTCATAATACCGTTCCTCTTCTTCTCTGCACAGCTCTGGGGCTGAATATAAAACTGCTCCTGTGATTGGACAGAATCCAGAGTGCTGGATCTTCCCACCATGATCTTACACTGAGGATCTTTCACTGCAATGCTGGACACTGGCTTATTGAGCACAAGCCTTTTATCAAACTGAGTCAGTTCGTACTCAAGAACCTGGTTCTGTGAATAAGAGCCATTCTTGCTCTTCTTCTTCTCACCAGATGTTCCTTTGTTTGAGCAGTTTTGGCCATTCTTGGATGCTTTGGTGGACTTGAGGCCTGGCTTCACCTGGCTCCAGTCAAACTCGCTGGTTGGAGAGCCAGGCTGAGTGCCGACGGACCTGGTGGTGGAGGAGGGAGAAGCAATGGATTGACGACTACGACTGCGAGGCAGTGAATGCTGCTGGATCTGTTCAATAAAAGAAAGGGCATGGACGCTGTCGATGGGGACAGTCTGGGCAGTTGCAGTGGATGAGGTGGTCCTCAACGAAGAGTTCTTTGAACTTTTGAGTGAGTTATTGGAGAGGGAGGACTTCTGCCGGTCCACTGTTGAGTCTGGAGACTCTGACGGTGAGCTGAAAGCATGAACAGGTCCGTTGGATTGTCCTCGCCCTGCTGAATGCACATCGCCAGCTCCTGTGCTTCCAGAGCTGCTGGACTTTATAGTGAGAGACTGCACTTTCCCAGCAACCGAAGCGGGCGTTTGCTGCTCCATGGTGTGAACAGGAGACGGGTTGCAGCCGTTGAGACTCGTGGCGCCGAATTTCTCCAAGAGTTTGATTATGGAGGAGTGTCCACCCTTGGCTGCCACTCTCATGGCAGTGCGTCCAAACTGATCAGCGTGATTCGGATCCGCACCATGCTCTAGAAGAGTCTGAACCACATCAATGTGCCCCTCTTGAGCGGCGATGCCCAGAGCTGTTGCACCCTGGTTGCATGTGTGGTCTACAACGGTGCCATTGTCAATCAAGATTTGAACAACCTTTATGTGACCCTGCCAAGCTGCTGACTGGAGGGCAGAGCGTTTCTCATTATCACATGAGTTCACATCCGCATGGTAGTTGATTAGTAACCTGACCATCTCTACGTGGCCTTGCCAACATGACACATGCAAGGCCGTTCTTCCTTCCAAATCACTGGCCTCAACATTGGCTCCGTTTTCAAGGAAGTACTCCGCCATGGCCAGCTGATTCTCAAGTGCCAGGATGTAAAGAGTTGGGCGACCGTCTGCATCCTTGAAGTCAATATCCGCCCCGTGGCTCAGCAACAACTCCACGATGTCTCGGTGTCCCTCCAACGCTGCAACTCGGAGAGCATTTCTCCCATCGTACCCTCTCTGGTCAATACATGACTTGTTCTCCAGCAAGATATGTACACAGTCGTAATGACCTTCTTGAGCAGACAGAATCAAGGGGATACGTCCATCATTGTCAACCTCTGTGCAGCGGGCACCTTGTTCAATGAGAGCGTCGCAAACTTGTCTGTGTCCCTCAAAAGAGGCCATGTGCAATGGCGTCCAGCCAGCGTCATCTCTGTGGTTTTCATCCAGTCCTCTGTCCAGCAGAGTTCGGACAACCTCCACGTTCCCTTGTGCGGATGCAATGCTCAACACGGTCCTGCCTTCACTGTCGATACTGTCCACTGCTGCACCCCAGAAAAGCAGAGTGTTGACAACAGAAGCATGTCCCATAGACGCTGCAGCAAGCAAAGGCGTTCTCCCATTGTTATCAGTGTGATCAACATCCGCTCCTCCTTCTAGAAGCAGATCAACCACATCCACATGGCCTTCGTAGGCAGCCACCAGAAGCGGGGTCATGCAGTCTTTGTCGCAGTGGTCCACCTCGGCCCGACGATCGATCAGCAGGCTCACGACCGCGCCGTGGCCTTTGCTGGCTGGCACACAAAGAGCAGCGACAGAGAGTGCCGTCCTTCCATCCACATCCTCATGGTTGACCTCAGCTCCATGATCTAACAGATGCTCTACAATTTCTCTGTGGCCCATGTATGCTGCAGCGATCAACGCCGTTCGTCCTTCATTATCCGCCTTGTTGACTTCGGCTCCATGCTGAAGAAGGTTGAGGACAATATCTTCATGACCTCCCCAAGCGGCAGCTCTCAGGGCAGTTCTACTATCAGCATCTGCGCAGTCCACTTTAGCGCCTGCATACAGGAGTGCAGACACAACTTCTGAGTGACCTCCCCAGGCTGCAGACCTAAGGGCGGTCCAGCCGTCATGGTCCGTGTGATTGATGTTAGCATCACACCCGATGAGACAGTTGACCACCTTGGTGTGGCCTTGTCTAGCTGCCAGAGTAAGTGCTGTCTGCCCATGGTTGTCCGCCAACTCCATGTTGGCTCTCCTAGAGATGAGAAGGTTCACGACATCCAGATTTCCGCTGTAGGCAGCATTGGCTAAAAGAGTTCTCCCGTTGGAGTCAGTTTGATTTACAGAAGCGCCATTATCTAGTAGAGTTCGAATAGAGTCCTCACGTTCCAAGGCCTGTTGCAAAATGCATGAAGCGTGGTCATCTTCGTTGCTGACGTGAGCCCCAGCTTTGACTAGTAGTTGGAGTACCTCCTGCTCTTTTGGGATTGACGTGGACAGGGAGTCTTTAGCAGGGGTGCCATTCCACACCATCCAAAGGGCAAGATTAAACGGCTCGATCTGCAGGTTCGAGTTGATCAGGTGGTAGGCAAACTCTTGCACCTCCAGAGGTTTAAGCTGTTTTGCTCTGCACGTGTAACTCATGGCCATCATTCGGTGTCCTTCTGCTGCATTGCAAAGGTATTTTTGTGTGCAGTGTTTAACATCCAGGAGCCATTCAGCAAAGCTGTAGTGAAATAAGATCTTAGTACTCCCAAGTCCATCAATAAGCAACTTGGAGAGAATGTCCATCTTCTTCTGAAAGTCTTCCATCGTCAAAGTCATGTTTTTAGTCCAGACTGCATGATAGAGCTCCCTGACAGTCAGCGGCCTGCAGGCACCCAGAATCACATTTAGGATTGGCTGGACTTTGGCAAACTGCTTTCTGACAAATAGTCTCTGGCAGAGCCAAAGGTAAAGTCCATTCAGTGTCCCCGGGATGTCTCGGATTTCCCTCAGCATGATGAAGTTCTCAACCACTCCGTCAAGAACACGTTCAAGGTAAAGAAAGCAGCCGCTGCTCTTGATGTGAAGCTGGTTTAGCATCTCTGCTGTCTCCTTGGTGAGGTGTTGCCGTAGGGCCTCCTCCTGGTCTAGGCGGTGAAGGATGTATTGCTGCACATCTTTTACGATGTAGGCTTTCCGTAGGTCGTCTAGGCTGATCTTTCGGAATCCTATAAGAAGGACAGAGACAAAAGGTATTTAGTCTGACCTGAAGTCTGTACAGAGGATTGCTAGTGTCACATTTGGTCACAGTGAGGTTTTTCTAAGAAAAAACAAAGACAGAAAATCTTAAAAAAAAAAAAAAAAAATCAGTAAGGTGATAGCTATGAGTATCAGCCTGAGAATTTCATAGCATTTACTGAATTCTAGAAAACTGGGACACGAGCAGACAGCACTGACTTTGCATATTTTATCTGGTGATGTCAGCTACAATCTGACATGTGCTTTCATAAAAGATTAAGTTTTAGGTAAACAAATTAGATTCGCTTTGGAAAGACGTGTTTAAAAATACAAAATTACAGTCGTGTTTGCGTAGCCCTTTTGTCTCCTAAATTGCATAACTCATACAAATATAAGAAATAAAAATCATATTTACCACAAGACATAATAATAACAACAATTTAGTTTTCACCCCCTTGGTTCCTAATATGTTGTCTTCTTATCAATAAACACTTATCGTAGTTTGTGTGTGTGTGTCCCAATTGTGAAAAGCTCAAAATGTGCTTATTCTAAAGAACAGTGGCAGCTTCACTACTCGAGAGAGGATCATTTGTTCATTCAGTTGTTCTTTTGCTTTGTGGAATAGGCTATATCTATTATGTGAAACAGCTTCATCAAAACAATACTAAATAAAAAAACAAAATGCATTATAACATCTTGCAGATACTGCAAGAGGAATGTAAACTTATGCACTCAACTGTATCAGCAGCATTGCAAACACACACAGGGACCTTCATCTTCATGCACAATATACAAATCTCAAGACCAGCAGTGACAGATAATGGCAGTTTTCTTGCAGAAAGAATGATTGGAATTTGCTTTGTTTTCTCTAGAAAATAAAACAAGACGTAATGATTCCTGTAGCAAAACTAGGTCACATCTGCAACTTCACAAAGTATGAGGCGCACTCGAGAGTTTCACATAAACTGTAAAAAGACTTTTGCAAAATAAAACAAGGCCAAAGCAAGGGTTTTACAAACAAGCACTTATGCCAACAGATGTCAAGGCATTCCTGCTTCAGATAAGTGTAAATTCCATAGTTTTTTTCAGGGTCGGCATGCATGTTTAACAGCGGCCCGAAGGGCAGATTGAGCATTTTATGCACAGATTTTATTTACAGTTCCCATGGACTCAGACTTGCTGAGGTCAAAGGAAAGGAAAAAACATGAACTCCTCTAAGGTCGTTCACATATGTCTCAATTTTTCTGTAGCCCCACTGGTGGGAGAGCAGCAAAACATTCCTTTTCCATGTAATTTAATTGGTTGCTCACTCATACAATCTATACGAGTCCACTTTCAATGGGAAAGAGGATAAAAAATAGGCCTACTTCCTCTCTAAAAGGAGCGTGTTTACAACAATCTCAAGTAAATACAATACTCTTTTCAAGCCAAACCCCAGAAAAGTGTTTCAGTCCTTCAGAAAGACAAACCAGCAACACAAAAACAGAATACAGATTACATCTTTCCTGGCCGGTCCTTTAGAGTTTGAAAAGTTCACAAAACCCCTTTGAATGAGATTATATAACGTCCATCTTTCTGAAAGGGCTCAGGAGTTATTTTCTTTGTCTTTGGTGCTCGAGGCCTGAGGCTGCCGTCAACAGCTGAGGTTTCCCAAATAAAACCTGTGTGAAATCTAAACCGGGGCATGAATGACAACAGAGGCACACCTGTGGACAATCATCCTGCCTTCATGCCATCTTTTTTCTTCTTCTGCTTCATACCATTGGCTTTTAATATCCAGTTATAGAGTTCATTAGAGCCCACCCACATTTCAGTGGCGGTGGTTCTGGAAGCATTTTTCCCATAGGGATTTTTAAAAAGTCTTTGTTAAAGCATTACAAGCCATGAATCAAGCCAACCAGCTATGAAGAGAATCACAACATTACAAACTTCGATTGGATGCAACAAAGTAAATCGGACAATAAGACAGAAGTACAATACTGTGTTCTTAACGGCTTTAGTGAGGGAAAGAACTACAATCCCATGAAGTATTCAAATGTCATTAATCGAATTAAAATGATCTAAAAATATTCATTTAAAGTTGTTCGTTGTGTCTATAAAAACAATGTTTATTGCAAAATATGCATATATATGCATATATATATATATATATATATATATATTTATATTTATACACAAATATATAAGTATTTTGAAAGCATTTATGTGACTCGATTACATCATTTCCGGTGCTTCACTGAAGTGGGTGGGGCTTCATGATAATGGGTGGAGCTAAATATATATTTTGGGGTGATGTACAGCATGATGGGTAATGTAGTTTTCACCATGAATTCTGCTATTAAACAAATATGTTAAATTAATTTGAACACACAGGTTCAACAAAAGCATATATAATAGATTAACAACCTCAGAGCTCACAACAAGTCTGTCTTTGAAGATTTATCAGTAATTGTTAAAAATGAATGACTCTCTGGAGAAACTGAATTACATTTTTACTTGCAAAACCTGACTGTTGTGCTCTATTACATAACATTTCGCTCCAGTTCACCGTAAAAACCTTTAAATGATGTCAGACTGGTCAATAGCATGTAGTGCAGTTTACAACCCATGTTCTCTCTCTGAGCCCTGTCCCGTCGGAGGCTTGTTTTTGTCATTAGTGAACTGACCCAGACCTTCACCCTGCATTCAAAACACACAACAGTCTCCATGCCTTCAGCTTGTGCGACTCCAGATGAAGGAAATAGAAAGGCTGAAAGAGGAAGGGGCCTTGTAGGGGGACTAAAAGTAGGGCAGAGGAACAGATGACCCAAATATGTTATTTGGCCGGCGGGTCCTGCACGTAACTAACTCATCTGTTTAAGTGGGTTGAAAGGATGTTGGGTTTGGAAAGCTGCCACCGGTTAAAAAGTTCACCGGGTTTAGAATACGGATTACAAATTACTGTGTAGTAAACACTGGAGGCATTTCAAGAGTTCATCTTTTTAGTCTTCTAAAAAAATCTGAAGCCAACTAAGCCTCTTTCATTATGTTTTCAGCATCCTCCCAAACACATGTACTTTCAATCAGAGGCGGGAGGTCGAGGAAACCCCGACAGGATGCCCAATCTGACACTGATCTCCATGTTTCCAATGAAGAAAACATGGTTCTGTGCCAAATTCTTCTTATTAATACATTTATTTAATCAATATAATAATACAATATTCCATTATATGAATTATTTGCTATATTTGACTATGTTATTTAGGGGTTGGGACTATGTTATTTTCTAAAATGATTATTATTAATTAATGACTAACTCTGAATATTCTAAATTTATAAAGTTATATTAAATTGTAAGTTATATTAATTTATTAAATTGTATTAAACTATTAAATTATATAATAATTATTATGATTAAAAACAGATCAAAACAATTTAAGAATTATTAACTAAATATAGCTTCAAAACATATAAGCAAATACAAGGTAATAAAGGGCAACAAAGAAACATTACAAGCATTGAAAGAAAATTTCAAGCATAAATTTGAGTATAAATTCAATCTACACATTCATAAAAAGTAAAAAAAAATGGTAATAATAATAAAAAGTTTATTAATCTATCCTCTTTCCTCACATAACTGCACTGCAATCATATTTAAGGTTGTTTTCCTTCAGTTCTATCTAATCCAGATTTATTAAACTTTTTTTTTTTGTCAGGTTTTTGCCAAACCGTCAAAGAGATATATTCTGATGATTTATTTCACTAAATATTTAATCAACACAAATGACAGAGTTATGGCTGACTTTTAATAATGAGATCAAATAATATAACTATAAAATACATAATGTAGCCTGATTTTTTAATTTATTTATTTTTTTGGTAAAAGTTTAACTTCACCAGTTAAACTAACACAGTAGATTAATTCAGCAGTGTAGGCTTATAATGATATGAATAAAGCACATTATTATTTTTTTTCCAAGGGCAGTCAGGGAATTTCTCTCTCTTTTTTTTTTCTGAGCATTATTGTTGATGGCAGCGGCAGGTTTAACAGGCTGTATTCACATATATCTACTATGTTTTGTCTTGTCTTTAACACATAACATAATACAATAATTTTACATCATAAAATCATTTGGAGATGCAAGTCAGAAACTCTACAACACCTGCTGATAAAGCCGTCGAACAACAACATCCACCCTGCTGTTATATTCAGGAGATGCTGCAGGCCGTTTGGGAGGAAACTGGATCTTCCACCATAAATGAATTCATCAATCACGCGATAGAGCGACAGACAGGTGTGCTTACATAAGGAGTGGCCACTGTGAACAACACTCGGGTGTGTGAACTTCACATGTGCCTATACAGACTGCTTGTGTTCCCACAGGAAAGAGATTTCACAAACGACATCTCCTCAATATCTCAACTGTCTGTGATGAGATTGAATTTTTGCTTAAGTCTCCCACTTCTCAGATGTTTCTCCTGAAAAACAATCTCTGTAATCTCAATAATGTCTCAAACTGTGCTCAAATTTGCCAAGATGGGATCTTGTCTAAAGTATAATCTCCTGAAGCGTTTTAAGAGCAACATCCAGTCAAATCATATTTATTTCTATAGCGGTTTATAGAATACAGATGGTTTCACTGCACCTTTTCAGTAACAAACAAGAACATAACAGTGTTAATGTTGCAAAATGAATCAATTAGGAAACAAATTCAATTTCAGCAGCTCTACAGAAACAATAGAGTCATTATTCAGATCAATTCAGTTCAAGTTTTGTGTGATCTGATCGTCAGTGCAGTCAAATCAGTGAATTGCAATTTTTCAAAAAACAATTATGATTGCCATTTAAAATGTGATTTAAAAAAGAAAAAAAATCCAGGCAATATAATGACTTATTATTATTATTATTATTATTATTATTAATAATGTGATTATATTAAAGGTATTATAGGTGATTGTCTTCAGAAACATTTTTTGTTATTCCGGTTGAAAGTCTCTTCACATCCTGATAGCAATCATTAAGTTAAGTGGTCTAAATGTATTTATCTGTATTTATATATTCTGTGGAAGGTGTAGGACCAAGAAATGCCCAGTCAATCAAAACGCTCGGTCCGAGCGTTTTAATTGTCTTTTCTACCTGTCTGTCAACGTATGTATTTGCGTACCTCTGCGCACCCTGTTCGCGCAGACATGACACGTCATCAGCACGTTCACGTACGCTATTGCAGACAGAGGGAGAATGGCAGACAAACATCAACAACCCGATCTTCCTTCTGGTATTGTAGTACTTTTACTAGCTATAAAGTTTTCTGGCTGGTGAATGACACATGATGTAGCCCAGCGGTTCCCAATTGCAGTCCTCGCGCTCCCTGCTCTGCATATTATTTTGCTTAGTCTTGTTTAGTTAACACACCCGATTCAGATAACCAGCTCATTAGAAGAGAGCTACGTGCATGAACTCTGTTCCGATTGACATGCTCACTACACAGTGTTCATTGCACCCTACTCCCTGAGCAATGGAAAATCCGTTGAAGTTTATTTCACTTTGGAACATTCACTCATGGATTTGCGCTGCGCAGCGTCTTGACACACAGAGGAAACTTACTAGAGAGTGTGACATAATATACCTCTGTAAATAAATACAATTTAAATTCACGTCTCGCACACTTTAATGCCCTTTGTATGGAACATATACGCTCGCTTTGAACTGGAATCATGGTGGAATATCTGGTGATGTCCACTTCGCAGGGCACTTATGACTTACGGTCGAACAGAACAAACGTCGGACGTGATAAGATATATATATGAAATGTGCAGAGCGGGGAGGGCGCGAGGACTGTAATTGGAAACCGTTAATGTAGCCTATTGTAGTAATTAATGTTGTCTCTGGTATTCTGCTCTTTGAGCGTATGTGTGTTCAGGGGGCGTGGCTTTGGACGGCGATTGCAGGGAGGGTGGGACGTTCGCTTTCAGTGCTATCAGGCTAAAGTTAGCATTTTCCGAGATCTCCCACTACACCTTTAATGTCTAGAAATAACAATAGTAATAATAATAATAATAATTATTATTATTATTATTATTACTATTGCTATTTCTAGACCTTAATATAATTACATTATTATTATTAGTAGTAGTAGTAGTAAATATACATTTTTTGTAGTAATAATAATAAAAATAATAATAATTATTATTATTACTACTACTAAATAATTTATATTTACTAAATTAAATAAATAATAAAAAAAAAATATTAAAATTGGACTAGGGCTGCACAATTTAGCCAACATTTTGTAAATATATAAATATGGTGATAAAATAATAATAATAATAATAATAATAAACTAAAAAACTAAAATTACTAAATAAAAACAAAGTGAGAGATATTATACATTATTTTACTGTAAAATAAAACATAAGTATTTAATAAAAATAATATATTTAAACCATAAACTCTTATTTTGACAGAAAAGTTCAGGGAGCCCTTAAGCGAGTAAATGCACAGTGCCGCTTCACTCAGAAACACGCAATGCATATATTTATTTATTTAAATCAAGGCCTTTGTGAATTGGTAATTGCACAAAACCAAATTGGACCAAATTTTATTTCAATTAATCATTCAGTCAATTAAGTCAAATCAATAATATTACTAAATATTAACTGTCTTTTAAACCCTGAGATAAGTTGATACTTAAACTAAATGTAGCTGAGAGCTGCAATACATCTCTCAAGTGCAGCTGACACGAACATTATTGGTAAGATCATCATTAGATTAGTCCATGATCAAAACAGTCATTAGCTGCAGTTAAGAGGGTGTTTCTGAGATCATCTGCCGTTGATGTGGTCTTTCCAGTCCGTCTGAAATAGAGACGCAACCGTCCGATGCTAAAGCGGCACAGAAACCCTAAACCCCAGGCACATGTGTCTTGATTACGTGCTATTTTAACTCGCTCTCTGTACATGCGGTGAGGGTTCTGCATGAATGAAACATCGCTCGCCCTCAGCCGCTCTACACATGCAAGCGTCCGCTGCTCCGCGTTTGTAATTACGCCAGTCGAGCAAAGTTTCCTAAAATACACTTGAATCAGCAAACTTCCCAAATGCAAGTCGTCCAATTCAGAGCTCAAGTGTGTGCGTCCTGATCCAAATACAGTGTTCAGATTACACACAAGCGCTTCAGCAGTGCTGAGTCAGAGGACCGGGCGGCTCTCACACAGAAAGAGAACTAAAATCATTATATACAAACATAAAATCATGTACAGACATGTTCTCTGCTGCAGAGCGAGATGAAAGACTGTCGCGCTATTGTTGAACCAGATGCAGTGATACTGTAGTATAATAGTGCACTAGCTATTTTACTTCAGCTTTACTTCTCACTGCATACAGCTACAGTTTAGTACAGATTTTATTTCACTGTTTCTGAGTTCAAAACAAGTAAAACTTTATCGTTAACAATAACCTAGACTCTTTATAATTATTCAATAAATTAAATAAAAGAATAATTAAATAAAAAACCTAATTAAATAAAATTGATGTAAACATAAAATTAAAATTCTTATAAAATACAAATAAAATAAATCTAGATAAAAAATAAAATAATTACATAAAAATGCCAAAAATTTGAAAATTATATATATATATATATATATATATATATATATATATATATATATATATTTTTTTTTTTTTTTTTTTTTTTCCCCTTAAATACTGATTTTTTTTAAAGTTATGGTTAAATATTAAAATATATATATTTGTTTTTTTTGGTCATTTGTAGCAACTTATGCAATTTTATCCAGGAATATGACTTTGTCTGAAATTCAACACATAATGAATAAAAAAAATTATAAAAGGAAGTTTTAGAAAGACTGAAATAGTACTTTAACACCTAATCCAACAATCCTTATTTAAAAAAAAATAAAATAAAATTGCAGTGTAGTTTGTCAGTCCATTCCAAAAAATTGTCCAAAAAAAAAAAAAGTTTAAAAATAACCTCATCCAATCAGAAGAGAGGCTCATCATCAGTCCGATGACAGCTCAAGGATCAGGATGTTTGCAGGAAAGACAGAGATACCAGACTCTTCCTGCTCTCTCTGCCAGCATGAAGCATGTATTTCTTCAATCTCCTCCTCTAGAACGAGCTGCACTTCAGTCATTTAACACAACATCTCTCTTCTCCATCACTTCAGAGGGTTTGGCTGTGCCAGCTCAAGGTTAAATGTGTGCAGTGTTTCTGTCTGGAGAGAAAGACCGAAGACGGAGGGTGCGGCTTTAAGGCAGAATCAGCTGTCTAGAGCATGATGGGATATGATCGCACACACACACAAACACTCCTGGACCTCATGCTGGAGAGTCTGGCCTGTCACCAACAACAATATAAAACAGCCTGACCAGACAGAGAGAGAGAGAGAGAAATTCCAAGGGAAGGAAACTTGATTGTGGAGACACTCAGGGAGCAGACATACACTTCACCTGTGGACAAGAGGCCTGTGTGAGAGTGTTTTTCTTTCTGATCTGTGGTGATTCCCAGCACTGCAAGTGGAAAATGAACCATTCGTATAAGAGTGATTCAAAAGCATATTACAGTCAGCATCCTTTTTGTCATGAAGTGCCATTTTTAGTGTTTCTAGTTGATCACTGTGCCTGTATACACACACATACACATTAATAATTGAGCACCAATAATGGCTGATAAAAATTAAGCAGCAAATCAGCATATTAGAATGATTTCTGAAGATCATGTGACACTGAAGACTGGAGTAATGATGCTGAAAATACAGCTGCAGATCACAGAAATAAATTGCATTTCAACATATATTCAAAGAGAAAACAGTTATTTTAAATTGTAATAATATTTCACAATTTTTACAATATTTTGTGTAGTTTTACTGTATTTTCTGTTTTTAATAAATGTTCTTATTAACAATGTTCATATTTCAAAAACAATTAGAAATTATACAAAATGGTATAAATGTTCTTAACATTTTCAAGTTCAT
Source organism: Tor tambroides (assembly GCA_021397915.2). NCBI lineage: Eukaryota > Metazoa > Chordata > Actinopteri > Cypriniformes > Cyprinidae > Tor > Tor tambroides. Next base: position 14,406 of record JAFVLL020009251.1, read on the forward strand.
AAAAGTGTATTTTAAAAATTAATAGTTCAATTACAAATTAAAAATGTAACAGTTGAGACATAAAGATCCATATTATCACTGCATTACATTATCAACCACAAACTTGTTTATTTGATTAAAACAGAAACAAATTTTTTTTATATTTAAGAAAAAAAAAAAATTTTTCCAAAATCCTAAAAGTTGTTAATTTTCAGGTGTAAATTGGACTTTAAATTAGACTTTTAATAACAGTATTCCAATGTGACTCTACTAAACGGCACTGTATGTGTGTTTGTGCTTCACCGTCACTGTGATTTGTGTGAGAAATGTTGAAAAATGCTAGTTATGACAGCAGTAACTTTATTTCTGAAAGATAATGATGACGCATGATGAAGCGTCTGAAGTGATTAACACTGTGTGCACATTAGTTTCTGATCATGTATTGAAATTTGTATTGAGAATAATTAATTTTGTTGCTATTTCAGCTTAAATTAGACGTTGTTATTGTGCTAACCCCACTTCAAACTCATTTACGCCGGCAGCAGCGCGACATGACAGTTCTGCACTGTTTCCCACAGATTAGCCTTTGACCCCTGAGCCCCCGTCGCCATGGGAACGGCACAGAGGTCACAGAGATCTGCCCCTCACACACAAACACCGCTAACGGTCAAACGTGTTAATGAATAAGCGTGTGCGTGTCACACAGGCGGGTGAATCTGACATCTGACCCAACTCACAGAGCACAGTTGTCTCAATCAGACTCTGAATACTGTGAAGAAGATCACAACTGCATGCTTTCAGAAACACTCAAATGTTGCTTCATGCGTGTAAAAATCTCTGTATGAAGTTAAAATAGCCGTTTTCTATGTGAATCTATGCTAAAATGTAATTTATTTCTGTGATCCGCAGCTGTATTTTCAGCATCATTACTCCAGTCTTCAGTGTCACATGATCTTCAGAAATCATTCTAATATGCTGATTTACTGCTCAAGAAACATTTCTGATTATTAGCAATGTTGAAAACAGTTGTGCTGCACAATATTTTTGTGGAAACCATCATACATTTTATTTTTCAGGATGCACAGATGAATAGAAAGTTCAAAAGAACAGCATTTACTTAAAATAGAAACCTTTTGTAACATTATAAATGTCTTTACTGCCATTTTTGATCAATTTAATGCAGCCTTGATAGAAAAAAGCATTAATTTCTTAGTGAAATCATATTGGACGAGTCATGATTTTATCTCTCAGCATCTGATTTGATCATTGCTGTATTTGCTATGATGTTACTAGCTAATATTAACATTCGCCACCAGCAGCCTTACATTAGCAGACCATGGAATAATGAGCACAATAAGAGCAGGAACGTGTAATTCAGAAAGTAAACAGAGTGAGTGTTGATGTCATGTTGACTTTAGAGCAGGTGTTTATAATCTGCGGTTTAATGCATCTGATTTTAATGCTGGACACAAACCACTCTGGGATTTCAGTTGATCTTCTGGTCTAAGGTCAGTGTTTACTGGTCACGGATATTTACTGTGAGCCGCCACCACACACACACACACACACACACACACACACACACACACACACACACA
>JAFVLL020009251.1:16082-27794 GCA_021397915.2 Tor tambroides
AGCTATAACAAAACAACCTTTTTTCTTTAAAATGGTTACATTAATCATGTTTGTTATATATTTTTTAATCAAAGTGGAAATCACTTTACTAAATGATATAAACTTAACTGACTGCTTCACTTCCACTTTAAATCTCAAGGTCTGTAATTCAGTACAGCTGCTGATTTGATCTGATGAGTGATGTAAACTCAGGGAATAATCTGATTATTTAACACTTAGAGATCGTCACCTGTGAAGAGTTTGGTGATGTGTTTGTTCTGTCGGCGTGCTGAGCAGACGAGCAGCAGCCAGGGCGGGAAGAGCTCGTGATGGGCGGCCAGCAGCTCGGCGATGTTTGCTGACCTCTGATCTCTGTCTCCGGTCAAACAGCCCTCGTCCACTGAGTCCACCAGCACAAACAGAGCCTGAGACGGAGCCTTACAGCCCAGCAGCGGCAGCAGCACACACCTGAGAGACAAACACACAGGTGAATACACCTTTTTTTTTAAAACAAAACTTTGGCAAAAGAATTGAACTTGGTCAGATTTAGCAAAGATTCAGAAATCTGTTTTATATTTCCCCAAATTTTGTATTTACCATTTAAATTTTTCTCGATGTACAGGTACAGATTTCCCTATTAAAATTATCAAATTTAACAATTCCTTTCATATTTTGGCAAACAAAGATCTGCACAACAGACATTTACTGTTTAAAATCAGATGAAAAATTGTGTTAAAACTGTATTATATTTTTAATAATAACAATAATCAAATTATTATTGTTATTTTTATTACAAAGTACATTCTACTATGCAATAGTTAATATTTCTGTCACAATTTCTTCAAGTTAAACCAAACTTTCATTACTTGTGCTGTAGTGAAGATCTATGATTTTGGGTGAAATGCTGAAGTGATTCAGAGCAGCTCTGGAGATGAAGTTCATGTGTTCATGTTCTCGTCAAACGTGCTCAAGTATGTGTAGTAAAGCAAACAGACACACACACACAACATGCAGATTCACATTCACACTCTTTTTAATATTCAGACACTAGTCCATATTGAGATTTTAATGTGTGTACACCCCTACTTTTGATTTATTCATCCAAAAATTGTCCAAATTGCACGTTAAACAGTAAATTCCATCTTCATGACTCTGTCTGTTGACTCATGTGTTTGTCCACTCATTTCCTGTTTGTTTCTGTCATTATATCAGTTAAATGGACTCGATTATCCCTGCTAGAGTCACTGCCATCTGATCACTACAGAAGACTGACATGAGGTTTTGTTTGTTTTTAAATCTGATATTTGTACAGTAAAACCATGAGTAATGTGCACGTGTGTCTGATCTCATCTGTCTCTACACAACCAGCAGCAATAAAGCAGTCAGATCACTCATCATATCACTGCTCCATTATTGTAATACTGCGTATCTGACTGAACACACAGATGAGTCTGAATGTGGCCGTTCACAGAGTCTCATTTGGCCCACGTCACACACACATTAACAGAGCGACGCTCAGACACAGTGTGTGTTTGTGCACGTGTGTGGGCGCATGGCCTGAAATCTCCCAGCATGCACTGGAGCAGAGAAACACAGCAGATTGTCAGGTAGCAGTCAATCAGAACAACACAGACATGATTCATTTAACTGCGCCAGTGACACACGTCGCTGAATAGCAATTAGGATTGTCACTACACCACATTGTTACGAACTGAACAAAGCCTTACAGGTTTTTTACTCCTTAATATCAACAAACTATAAATTTATTTGAGCTTGTTGTCAAGGCAACATTTCTCATTTTCATTTAAGTACAAACATAACTAAAATTATATAACTGTAAGTACATTTACATATTACATACAAATGATTAAAAATATTCACCAGTATATCAAAGATACTAAAATAACACTGATACAATACATTGAATATATATTGCAAATCTCAACAATGTTGTCACAAAATGTAACTACATTATTGTCCAGCTATGATCTACTAAATGCAACTACTAAGGCATGAAGATATTAAGATATTATAAAACATTAACATCATGACCTTCTGTAAAGCTGTAACAATTTGCATTGTGAAAAGTGCTAGATAAACAAAATTGACTAAAAGTCAATTAGTAGACACAGAAAACTCTGGAGAAAAGTGAATCAGACTCTCATCTGTGCCTCATCATAAACCAATGCCTGCATAAAAAAGACACTGATTAAATTACTCTGATATTCAAACCAGCAAACCTACATCACAATAGTCATGTATCATTATCAGTTACATCATTGTTTGGTGGAAACGCAGGCTGAGAGACATTCACAGATTCCCGGCTCAGAGAGAGAGAGTCTGTTTCGCTCGTCTAAAGTGGTCTGAACCATCGACTACAAACTGCTGAATCATCTCTCAGAGGCCGAGAGAGACGGACTGAGCTCCACCCTGTTCATCCTTCATTAGTTCCTACACCACATGACTAGCCCCCAATAAACCCATCTGTACTGGAATAAATGAACAGATTCTGGTTTAGTCCACTCTGACAAAACGCTCACACACTAAAAACAGGGTTTCCAATGCACAAATTATAATTTATCCGAAATCAGTTCTGGACACGTTAAGATGTTTGAAGATGTCCTGGAAGGACTGATCAGCGGTAAAGCACTTAACCTGCCTGCTGACCGCGGGAAAAACACAGACCTCATCAATGGGCTTCAGTTTACCATCACATTGTGCATTTCCTTCCACAACACCACCACATCCTCATGTGAGGTCTGGAAGATCATGGCTGAAACCGGCCTACAAACAAAACCCTGTGAACCAACACGACCTGCACCCAACCTGAACCTCATACAGCACACAAACACATTCTGTTTTAATTACAACAAAACCGTTTTAATCACCTTTTTCAGTAATTACAAACCCAATGCAAACCTGAAGTTATTCTGTCATCATCATGACAAAGACCCATTGTCCTTCACTTTAATATTCTTTACAGATCGCTACACATTACTGACTTTTTTTTTTTAAAGAAATTAATACTTTTTTTCAGTAAGTATGCAATAAATTGATCAAAAGTAAAGACATTTATAATGTTACAAAAAAGTTCTATTGCAAATAAATGCTGTTTTTTTAACTTTTCCATTAATCTGTGAATCCTGAAAAATAAAATGTATCACTGTTTCCACAAAAATATTGTGCAGCACAACAGTTTTCAACACTGATAATAATCAGAAATGTTTGTAGAACTGCAAATAAGCAAATTAGAATGATTTCTGAAGGATAATGTGACACTGAAGACTGGAGTAATGATGCTGAAAATACAGCTGCAGATCACAGAAATAAATTACACTTTAACAGATATTCACACAGAAAACATATTTTAATTTGTAATAATATTATTTTACAGTTTTTACTGTATTATTGATCAAATTAATGCATCCTTGGTGAGCAGAAGAGACTTCTTTCAGAAACACACTGGCCCTAAACTGTTGAACAGTAGAGAGAACTGATACTGAATAAACCAGATGTTGACTCAGAATTCAGACAGATCTTTTACCACAAACATACAGCTCTTACAATCATCTACAGACCTTCCCTCAAATTCAGCAGAACTGCAGAGTTCACAGAGTTCATGTGTGATACCTTCATGTGTGAGCTGCAGGTGAGACCTTCACTCGAGGTCACATCAACACACGTGTCAAAAGAGAAGAGTTCACACACACACACACACACACACACACACACACACACACACACACAATCACTGATTTCTGCGATGCATCTACTGCACACACTAAAGTGGCGTTTCTGCGTCTGTTCTCTCTTTGATCTCCAGAGCTGCTGAGCTCACTATATTTCACCTTTTCATTTGAAAAAATACACAAAGAATGTCAAGTCTTCACTACAACTGCCAAAATTAAACATTTGGTTTAACTTTTAGAAATTATAACAGAAATATATTACTACTTATAATTTTAAAATATGTATATTTATGTCAACACAGCACAACAGAGTAAATATTTTCACCACCATACTTTCAGCAGATGATTAATCACAGTTTTCACGCAAGTTTTCTGAAATTTTATCTTTATGTAAATAAGGCAATACCTGATTAAATATGCACTAATTTGCATAAACTTCCAGAACAGAAATCTGAACTTTGGACAAAGCCAGCCTCAAAGTTCCTATTTGATTTTGTTGTCACATTTGGGATTTTTGATTTCTCTTTTTATCTCTCAGTAAATACTGTCAACAGCCAAAAACAAACAAACAAACATTATATTTAGGAAAAAAATACATAGATCGATTTGATTATGAATTCAATAGGCTATTTAATTTTTCAGAACTAATAGATAAATAATTTTTTTTGTACAAAATGCATGTCAAAAACTACGTGAAATCATGACATATAAAATGTAACATCAATTTATTAAACGTTTAACAAAAATGTTATTTTTAGGGCCCTATGAAATCAGAATATTTTGGAGGTTTTATGTCATTTTTACTATAGCACGCTACTTTTGGATTAACCAGAGGTTCAGTTGATCAGAGACACGATGATGGTACAGTAGTTCATTAATTAAGCCTTAAAGCGCTGAGCTTTAACCACTACACCAGCTCATCTGAAGCTGTAAATGAAGGATCTACTCCGCTGAATGCCAAACGAATGCTGCTCACCTCTTGAACGTCTCAGCTGGGTTTCTCTCGCACTCTCCCGGCTGCAGTGCGCTCTGGACCGCCGGCTCTCTCACTTTCTCCTCGTATTCTGGCACGAGTCCCGAGCGGCGTATCTGAGACACCAGGCCGCGGACGAAGCCGCTCACGCACAGCGTGTCCGAGTCCTCGGTCCGGCAGAAGTGGAAGCCCAGACAGTGCTGGTGCAGGCCTCGGTGGACGCCGTGAACCGAACTTGGCCACAGTAACTCCGTACACAGAGCAGTCTTCCCGCTTCCGGGACCGCCGACCAGCAGAACCCCCCACGAGCCGCCCTTCCCCGCTCCACCGACAGGGTTGAGCGGCTCTGTGGTTCCCGGGGCGCTGAGGTTGCTGGTTTTCTCCTGAAGGCAGTGCTGGATCTTGTGGAAGACCCACTCGCGGCAGTAAAAGCGTTTGCCCTGCAGCAGGCTGGTCTGGGCCATGATCTGTGTCCAAAAGCGGAGTTTAGACGTTACTGGGCATGCTCAAACCCTGAGAGGGTATCCATGTAGACACCCGTTCATCATCACGATGAGTTTGAGTGACCGTTCCTCCCTTAGATGAACACAGAGGACCAGTGGACTGCAGAACCGGACCCTGAAGGCGATGGGGTTAAATCCTCACAACCTACACAGCGAGGTCTCCATCAAATCCATCCATGTCTCTGAGACCACAGAGACATAATGTGTCATAATGTGGCTTTAGCAGACTGATGAAACACCCTGAAACAAACACCACAGTCACCATTAAAGCCAACATGTAATTCACACTGTTTACTTGTAACCCACATTTTAGTGAACGATCATCTCAAACATGGCACTAGCAATGCAATGGTCATGGGTTCGATTCCCAGGGAATGCATGAACTGGTCAAATGCAAGACAAAGCACTGGCCAATTGCATAAATACAATTAAACAATTCATGAAAAATATGTTTGCCTTCATAATTATTCATCAACATTTATAACTTGATCCACCTCTGAAAGTTTATTAATGTCTTAAAAAAATGTTGATTTGAAATGATACTCCGATGCCCCAAATCCTCTTGTGCAGCACTTTCATTTGATAATAAATTTGATAGATAGCATTTTATGAACAATCAGCAAGCACTCTTGTTGCTCAAACATGGCACTAGCAACATAATGGTCATGGGTTCAATGAATGGGTTCAAAGTGATCAAATGCATAGACCGAATACAACATACATCACTTTGGATAAAGCATTGGCCAAATGCATAAATACAAATGAACAATTCATAAAAAGCATGTTTGTTTTCATAATCTTTCATCAAAATGTAATAACCTGTGCAATCTCTGAAATGCTATCAATCCCTCTTGATTTAAAATGTAGCAATGAATACAGCCACATTTTATTTCTTTTGAATCAGTGAATATTGTTGCAGCTCAAACATGGCACTAGCAATGCCATGGTCATGGGCTCGATTCCCAAGAGAACTGATCCACTTACACTGAACACAACGCAAGTCGGTTCAGATAAAGCATCAACCAAATACATAAATGTAAATGATCAATGAAAAAACATGTTCTTCATAATCCTTCATAATAACTTGCTTGATCTCTGAAATTTCATCAATCCCTCCTAAATTATCGGCAAAATAGATTGTAAACACAGAATCATGCTGACTTTATACCTGTGTAAAAACACTCAGTGGGTGCTGATGACCACCTAAATTGTAATTCTTGATAGGTTTCTTCGTTTGGCATGAAATACACATGCAGCAAGCACTTTGGCCAACATTCAAAAGAGCAACGAACCACTGAAACATATGCAAATACTGAGCCAAGTGCGAGGAGAAACACAAACACTCCAATAAGTGCGGTGCGGGAGAATCAAGCATCCACGCAGCTCGTGAGTCAGCAGCATTTTTGGGAATCTTAGGAAAGACTTGGAATAAAAGCTACATTTGATGTCCTAAAATGTTGTGGATTGACAATGATTGATACTTTGATGCACCAAAATATTGGTGTTTGAGCTTTATGTCCCAAAAAAAATAATGGTCATTGACAATTAAACTTTTACACCTCAGTAATATTGGTGATTGACAATGGATCTTATAATGCCCCAAAAATGTTGCGGATTCATAAATGATGCACAGAAAATATTGGTGACTGACAACTACTTTTACACAGTAAAAATATTGGTGATTGACAACAAATCTTATAATGCCCCCAAAATGCTGTTGATTCACAAATAACACCCCAAAATATTGGTGATTGACAATGATACTTTAATTACCCCAAAATTGACAGTGGATCTCACAAAGCCCCAAAAATACTAGTGTGGTTGAGAATGGATCTTACAATGCCCCCCAAAAAGTTGTTGATTCATAAATGATGCCCAAAAAATATTGATGACTAACAACTACTTTTACACTGCAAAAATATTGGTGATTGACAACAGATCTTATATTCCCCCCAAAATGCTGTTGATTCACAAATAACACCCCAAAATATTGGTGAATGACAATGATAATTTGATGACCCAAAAAGACAATAGATGACAATGGATCAACAATACTGATGATTGACAACGGATCTTTTGATGCCCCAAAACGTTACTGATTCACAAATGATGCACCAAAAATATTGGTGATTCACTATAGCCCAAAAATGCTGACTAGGTTTTGACACACAGCCAGAGTTTTCTAATGGAAAAATGTCAAGTCATGGTTGTCGACAAATAATAAAACCAACAAAGCCTGATCACCACAGCTACTACTGTAAAATCTCGGTAAATTAAGACGGGATCTCATGGGAGTTTGACATGAAGTTTTAAAATCTGTCAAATATCTTTACTCTCTTTCTGAGGACAGTAGCTGCTAATGCTAATAAGTTACCAGAGTTTTACAGTGGTAAGAATCACTGTAGTCACTATTGTTTTTAACGGAAACTTTGGTCCATTGTGAGTCGGACTGAATCGGAGCGCTCTTCAAACGGATCTTTAAACGCCCATCAAAACGAACCCGTTCAAACACCCACCAGAACGCCACAAAAACAACGTACCTACAGTAACGGGTGACAAAGACTCTCAACACACACACACACACACACACACACACACACATATATATATATTACTCGGGCTCCCGGTTTCCGTTTATTAGAAATTCATCTTCAAATTTAAAAACATTTATTTGAATCGTGACGGTTATTTAACGGATATTTAACGGTTATTCTGACTGAAACATGCCGTTTACTCTGAGAGCGAGCGAGCGAGCGACGCGACTCGTCAACGCCAGAACGCTCCTGCTGTCGGTGCCGCAAGCGTTGCGTTGATCATAATGGGATCGTTCTAGTTTGTCGCGTCGCTCGCGTCAGACGCGTTGACTCTGAGAGGAACTTCAGCCGAACGCGGTGAATATCTAATAAAAATCTCACCTCCAGCGCGTCTGTTCTCTCAGATATCATATCGCATCCACAAAGAAACACTCTTGAGACGGTTTTCTGTCGTTATTCCCGATCCCGAATCTTCCGTTCACATTTTCCACTCCGTTTGTGTGTCGGTTTGTTCTGTGGAGCTCCTCCCGCAGACCGACGCTCGCCGAAGCTGAGGCTCCGCCCATCGAGCATGACGCAATGACGCATGCGCAGAGGATGATGGGAGATGTAGTTCTGTTATACATGTGCACGCAGACGTTGTAGTTTTTTAACGTTAAACAATACAAACGTTGTAATGAAAGAAAGAAAAAGAAATATAAACATACATAAAGTCACGTTATAAAAAAAAACAAAAACAAAAAAAAAACAATAACCCTTACGAAAAGTAACCATGGTTTTATTGTAGTAAAAGCGTCGTAACCATGTTTTTTTTGATGTATTGATTACCATTTGTATAACCATAGTTTTACTACAGATATGGTTAGTGTAGCAAACCCATGGTTAATTTGTGGTTACCGTGATTTAACTATAACTATAGTAACCATGTTTTTTTGGTTTTATTTATAGTAAAACCATGGTTATTATTTGTGCTACAAACCAGAAAGACATAAATTCAGTGTCGGGGAAAGTTACTTGTAAAAATAATGCATAACAATATTGCATTACTTCCTAAAAATTACGTTAGTTACTTTTTACGGAAAGTAATGTGTTATGTTACTTTTGCATTATTTATTAAATTTTTTATTTATTTCTTTATATTATTTAGTTGACATGGACATTGTACATTAATAAAACATTCCTGTAATTGTACCAGAATTAGCCAAAGGCTATTTTTCATCCGTAGTCCCTGGACAAGATGTTACAAGTCACCCTAAAGAAAATTTAATTAGAAATACATACTACATACATAAAATACAAACAATAATTGGATTGCTGGGCTGGAAATCTGGGCTGGGCTTGGTTGTTTGTTTTGAATATAAAAAGTACTATTTTTGGCAAACCTAAAAGCCCTTTCATACCAAAAGTGAATATGAATAAACCTCAGGTTGAAGGAAAAGTAAATTCACATCTACACTAGAAAACAGGAGAAGAAAGTTCAACACTCTTCAGCAATAAAAAAATGTGTTTTTAATTAAAAAAAAGTAATTTTTGCTTATTAGTGTCAATGAAGATCAGCAGCAATGACTCTATTTAATAAAATTGGATTAAAAACATAAAGGGTTTGTGTTATTTAACATATTTAATTATTGGAGATTTGCATCATATTCTGAGTTTGCATTTCACTGTTTTCATTCATTTAGAGGAACACTGAATGTGTGTTTGTGCAGGTGAGATGAGTAAACACATGTTGATATTTAGTCTAAAACTACAGTAAGATCATGTTCACACACAACGCTCTGCACTTACTCCTGATTTCTCTCAACATGGCAACACCAGAGCTGTCACTCAATACATGACGAACACAATAACTGGTGTTACTTGATTGAAAAAGATGTTTTCTTGTAAATTAAAAAGCAATGCATACTTTAATGCATTATCCCCAACACTGTTGACACTGAACTACATAGCTGCTGTCATTGGTGATGTTTCTGCATTATATGAAACCTTAACCTGAAACCCAGCCAGCCAAACCAATCAAGAGAATTGAGATAATCGCTGCAATTTTCTCTCTTTGTGTTGGTCGCAGATAACTGCCAAATCTGGGGCCTTTGGGGGTCAGAACGGCCCCGGCACTCAGGGCTTTGTGAATATGTAAAGTACCCTCGGCTCATATCTGTCTCCCGCAGTCTGTCCTTCACACAGCTGTCAGGTTTTTCTGCTTTCCCATCATCACATGCAGTGAAAGTCATTATCAGTCGACATTTTACACGTGCGAAACACAGAAAACTCTTGTCAGGTTCACATGAATATGTTTGCTTGGATGCGCTTTCAGGAATAACCCACCTGACAAGGAACATTCTCACCACTTTTTTTAATACGTTATATAAATGTTAAGACAAAACGTTCTTAGTGTTTATGGAACATTCTTATAACTATTAATATTTGACATACATTCTCATAATGTCAAGAGAAAACAGTCTTAGATCAACATTCTCGGAATGTCCTCATGATGTTATTTGTACTTGATGAACCTTCTAAGAAACGTTTTTGAAACCTTTAAATAATATTCTAATCATGACAAGAAAACTGGACATTTTAATATCCTTAAAAGATATATATTTAAAAAAAATGAATGAAAATGAAATGTTGCAAGAAAATGTTTTGTAATCTTGAAATAATATTGTAATCACAACAAGAAAACTAGACATTTTTACATTCTTAGACTGTTAAAAAATAAATGTTCAAATAACATTATAAAGTTAGTAGAACATTGTGAGAAGCCTTTTGTAACCTTTAAAGAACATTACAATCATTACAAGAAAACTGGACACTTCATTTTTACTTGGAAGTTCATTTAATGTCTTTTTTTAAATGTTACTACGTGTTTCAGAATGTTCAGAGAACATTTAAAAGTATAACGTTGCCATAATGTTTACAGAATTCTAAAATGGAATGTTTCTAATAGGCTGTTCACAGGACATTCAGAAATAATGCTTTCATAACTTAATGGGAATGTTAGCAAAACATTCTTAGAATATATTTTTCTTAGCTAATCCTGTGTATTTGTTGTCGTGATCCTCGGATAGTTTGTGTTTCTCATTAAAGCTTGTGTTAAAATCACAGTGACAAAAAAGCTCATCAGATGACAATCAAAAAAACATTAGAGTGATGTGAATGAGAGACGGAAAATAAATAAATAATCACATGTAAATGAGGGACAATTACCAATCAGGTAAAGCAGAAGATGAAGAGAGGAATAATTACAGTCAATCAGAGGCCAAAGACTCGTCTGAACCACACACAATCTCTCTCTGTCTCTCTGTTCGGTGTCCAGAGACGGGTTTGACAGGGTTTATGTCATCACTCTGACCTCTGAAGTCTAAAGGTCAAAGGTTAACAGTGTTCTGACCTCTCATCTCCATCCTGTCACCAGCACTGCCATCTGAGCAAATCAAGACTGTATGCTTCTTTAATATACAAGGAAGACAAAGCAGTTTTGAATAACTTTAATATTGTTAGTAATATTTCCAGATGAACTCTTACTGGACTGAAGCGGCTCAGCTTTACTTGATTCTCCATCAATCATTTTTTAGTCTCAAATCTGATCATCAGGATCTTTTGAGGAGCGTTTGTTTCCAGAAGCTTTACTTTCACTGTTTCTCAGTGGAGGAATGATCTTCATCTCACATCTTCTGAGGAGCCTTTATTTCTTCATCTCTCAATCAACATTGCATTGCATTGCATTATATGTTTGGATCATTTCAATCTCATCTTACTAAAACATATTATTAGAGATATAGAGCGACCGCTGATATTTAGATCATTTTATGACAGTATCTGCTCTACTGTAATAAAGATCTCATTGATATACATTACAAGCAGCAGCAGAATTTCATCATATAGATATCAGCATCTGCAGCAAACTGCATATTTTTGCTCAGTTTGAGTCTGTGAATAAAATTGAGATGCTTTTTCCTCCATATTCTCATTATTTCAGCCATAAAAGCCTGATGGATTAAATACTCAAAAAAAAAAAAAAAAAAAAAACATAT
>JAFVLL020009252.1:0-25779 GCA_021397915.2 Tor tambroides
TCCATAATCCATAATAACACTTCCTCCAGTGAAAAACTGGTCTGGTGTGAATCAGGAGAGAAATCTGCACAGATCAAGCAGCGTTTACAAGACAAAACAGCTCTAAACAAATATGTAGCTGGATTTTGATGCGAGAGACAACAGGAGATGGGCTTTTTCACTGGAGGAAGAGTTATTATGGATTATGGACTCATATTTTAGTTAAAAAGGTCTTAATGCTGGATTTGTTTCAGCTTTTGTCTTCTCCAGATGTTAACTGATGGACTGGAGTGGTGTGGATTATTGTGATGTTTTTATCAGCTGTTTGGACTCTCATTCTGACGGCACCCATTCACTGCAGAGCATCCATTGCTGAGACATTCCTCCAAATCTGATGAAGAAACAAACTCATCCTAATCTCGGATGGCCTGAGGGTGAGACATTTTAATTTTTGGGTGAACTATTCCTTTAAGGTACAACCCATGACCTTGGCATTGCTAGCTCCATGCTATACTATTTGTGTTACAGGAATACACTTTAAAATGCAGAGCGAGTTCTGTTTTATGTAAAATTACAAAGACACATTATAGTATAAATATAAATCGTTCACTATAAGTAAGCAGAATCAATTTTGATTTCTTTTAAGTGTAATATAGAAGGAGATTGTTCTGTTTAACAAATTAGGATATGAAAAAAACAGTTCCTATACATCTGTCAGCAATGAAACGAACTTTAAATCTCACAACCAGCTAAAAAAAAAACTCTCCCTGTATCTGGAAAACACACACAGACTGTAATTACATCCAGGTTTGGGTCGCAGACTCGGCATGATGCAATCGGCATCCCTCCATGCTGACACTTGCCTGGAATGATCCGAGCGGATATTCTGATCCAGACGTGCATGGATGACTCTTTCAAGTGTCCTGCAGATTGATGTCAGCGCCAAAGAAGACATGCAAACGTGATGAATTATTATTTGTAAACGTGTTTGCCAATTTATGAGGTGAGATCCAGTCCGACGACCTTCGTGAGAGCCTCGTTTGTGTTTATTTACGGCAGAAGGCCCAAGTGAGCTCACCTGCAGCTCTGGAGAGCCGTCTCAGTCTCTACAGGACACACATACACATGTCAGGCCATCAGTCACAGGCAAACGTGAACGTCTGACAGCCACCTGCATATAAAAACACAATTTCTCTGCTCTGACAGGAGGTGAACGGAGCCCACTAACGCAACAAACCTGCATGAACTGTACTGACTTGCAACCGGTTCTGCAGAAAACTTTCAAATCTAGTTTAATGAGCATGTGGCAGCTTATCAAATGTTTTGACTGAGGTTAATCATCTGATATAAGAATGCTGAACACGTGTTGATTTGCTCGTACAATGATGAGAAGCGCAGCTGTTCTCTGAAGGTGTTGAGCATCTCTCGCTGGAGTACAGCATCACACCAACGCAGGACAAACCTGGGCCGCTTCTCAACACATGCAACAACACAAGCATTGTCCGCAGACTCTGCGCTGTCCAGAAATCAGTCTCCAGGCGGTACGACACCCACAATGCCGAGCAGAGGAGCTTAAGGCAAAGTGCAGAGTTATAGGAACCAATAATGATGAAACAGTTCCTTTATATTGCTTATATATATATATATATATATACAGTATATTCAATCATTTGAATTAGATTTCATTTTTTACTTTGTGTTTATATTCATTTTTAAGTTTTAGCATTTGGTAACACTTTATTTTAAGGTGTCCTTGTTACACATGTTACATGTACTTACTATTATAATAACATGCATAATTACATGCAAGTAATCCTAATCCTGATCCTACTCATAGAGTAAGTACATGTAGTTGATTAATATTACTCAGTACTTAAATGTATAATTACACTGTAAAAAATAAAGTGTAACCTAGTATTTTTTTTAGTTCTATAGCATTCATTAATCTTATTTTAATGTTAATATTTACATTTACTTATGCATTTTTTTTTAAATCAGAGGTTATATCTGTTATTATTAGTTAATGCATTGTGAACTTACATGAATAAACAATAAAGAATTGCATTTTTATTAATTAACAGAAACAAATATTTATAAATGCTGTATAAAGCACACATTTACCACTGTTAGTTCATTAATGCATTAACAGATGAGAGCTTATTGTAAGTGTTACCGCATGAAAAGGTCTAAAACTTCATTAAATATTTAAATCCTGCTCTGAACAAGCAAACACTGGCTGCTCAGCCAATGATAAAAATGATGAAGTCGAAAGAAAGCATTTTCTTGGATTTCTTTACACATTGTCTCTCACAAAACTGTCACTAGAAGTGAGAAGAATCTTAAAAACCTCCCTTTGGGAACGTCGTCCACGACACAAATGACTCCGAAACGAAGAAAACCTGTGGTTACAGAAATGGGTCACAGGTTTGTTCTGACAGGTTGCTGACAGCAGAAAAATGATGCTAAATGCAAATAATACAATGGAATGAACTGTATAAACATGCATAGATAAAATAACAAAATAAACTTGAGAAAACAAGAGAAAACACTTCCTAGATTTTTTTTTTATATATAATTTTTCAAGTAGATTATACGTTTTATATAATTTTTCAAACAAATTTTTTTTTATTAATATATTTATTTAAAAATCTTCTTTATATAAATTTTAATTAATATATAATAATAATAATAATAATAATATTTTTACATATAAAATATATTTACTATATGTGAAGAGTTTATTTACAAAAACAGATAACTCCGTTTTTTTTTAATTTTGTCAAAAATCATGTTTTTTATTATGTTATCATGTTTTTATTGTGTTTTATTGTGTTAGCTGTATTTTTAAGTTATTTTTTAACCTAATCAAAATAACCCGAGTGCAGTTTGATTGAGATTAATTGGAATGCAAATGAAAAAACATGATTTTTAAGAATTGTTAAAAACGAGTTATCTGTTTTTGCAAATTAACTCTTCATATATATATATATATATTCTTTATACAGTATATCAGCTATTATAGCGAATACATCTAAAAATATATATAATATATAAAGAATATATGGAATGTCTATATTTATAAATATATTATAAATATTTTATGTATTTATAACTGTATTTGATGTATATATAGAGAGAGAGAGAGAAAGACACAAACATATATTATATATAATATATATATAATATATATAAAGAGGAATATATGAAATATCTTTATAATAATTACATTTATTCAATATTTATACTTATATTTAATATGTATACTTATAAATATATAAGTGTGTGTGTTTGTGTGCATGTGTGTGCGTGTGTGTGTGTGTGTGTGTATGTGTGTGTGTGCCTGCGTGTGCCTGCGTGTGAGTGCGTGTGTGCGTGCGTGCGTGTGTGTGTGTGTGTGTGTGTGTGTGTGTGTGTGTGTGTGTATACCTGTTTTTATATCCTTAAACCTATAAATCCTTTATATCCTTAAACCTGAATACACACAGATTCATGGGGACTTGTGTCACGGTGGGGACCTAAATTGAGGTCCCCACGGGTAAACAAGCTTATAAATCACACAGAATGAAGTTTTTTGAAAATGTAAAAATGCAGAAAGTTTCCTGTAAGGGGTAGGTTTAGGTGTAGGGTCGGTGTAGGGTGATAGAAAATACGGTCTGTACAGCAGAAAAACCATTACGCCTTTGGAGAGTCCCTACAAGGATAGCGAAACAAGTCTGTGTGTGTGTGTGTGTGTGTGTGTGTGTGTGTGTGTGTGTGTGTGTGTGTGTGTGTGTTTTCAGGCCGTCTGCGTTGGACCCATGACCCCTGGTCTCCCTCAGGTCAGTCAGCGGTCTAGCGTGTGGATCAGCCCACCGCCGCGGTCCTGACGGTGACAGTTACGGAGTGAAACCGGCTCCCTGTGAAAATCTGACTGAGGGATTTGGCGAGCGTAAGCAGATTAAGGTGGCAGGACCTGGTGGGACGCGTTTTCAACAGGTCTTTTCTCTGGTTCTCTCTCTGGTAATCCTCCCGCAGACGCAGCGCTTGAGAGGTGTGCTGCGGGTCAAGAGCAGTGAACCGTGGGCACAGAGTCACCACAGGGTTGCTTTCAAGCTGGTCTGTGGGATGTTGTGTGCAAATTTGCTTCCAGAACCAAACTAATCGAGCAGAAGAGGGCAATTACAGTGCATCTACTCGGCCATCATTGAGTCTGTCCTGTGTTCATTCATAACTGTCTGGCTTGGTTCAGCTACCAAATCAGACATCAAGAGACTACAGCGGACAGACAAGACTGCTGAGAGGATTATCAGTGCCTCTCTACCCAACCTCCAAGATCTTTACATCTCCAGAAAAATATGTTACATTTATATATTAAATATATTTATATGATATAAATTATATGAATATAAATATATACATGTAAATATTTTCAAAATGTATGCTGTATGTGTGTGTATTTATATATACGTAATAAATTTACAAAATACACACACATAGATTATGTAAACAAAAACTTTTATTTTGGATACGATTAATCTCCATTAATCGTTTGACAGCACTATTATGTATGCATATAAATCCTTGCTAAGTGTACTGCGTTGGGCTAACCGAGACTTGTCATATCACTTGCATTTTATGGCTGTTTTATTGGTTTTGATTGCTTCTATTTGGATAAAAGCATCTGCTAAATGACTAAATGTAATGTTTGTCTGCACTGTGTCTGTACTTTCTGTACTGGATGCTCCTAACACCAAGATGAATTCGTTGTGTGTGTAAACACACTTGGCAATAAAGCTCTTTCTGAAATCAGTCACTTACGATGTTCATCAGAGTCAAGACGTAGTTCTGCACATGCTCTTTGCCATGAAAGCGCACGACCGAATCGTCCACGGCGAGCAGCACCTCGATGTTGTAGTCGTCTTTCTTGGCGTGCCTGCGTTTGCGCTCCGTCTCCGACAGCTTCTCCTCCAGAGCGTTGAGAGCGTTGGGCAGCTCGGTGATACCAAAGTCTGTGACTGAAAACACCAGAGATTTACTGCAATGCAAACAATGGGTTTCTGCTTTAGTATCATCAAAAAACTGCTGTATGCAACAAATGAGACACATTCACAGCCGCATCTTCCCAAAATATGAGCCCCAACCTCAGAAAAGTTAGTCAACAGAAACAGCTTGAGCTGCAGAAAGAAATCTGTCTAATCTGAAGTGTTATGAAACTGTAGTCATTAATTATAAAACATGTATTTCTGCTTTATTCCAGGAGCATTTGCCATCTGGCGTCTCCACAGACAAAGACTGAAGCGTCCCAGATCACAAGGCACATTATTCATAATGAATGTAGACGTGAAACATTAAATGTTGTTTCAAAGTCTAAAACAGCATGAATTTTGCATTTCAGAACAAGGGAAGCACACACAAGCAGAAGAAAGTTTGATGTTTAAAGACTCAATATTTACTATCATTGATTTGCTTTGGCTCTAAAAAAATTAAAAATTGATTAGATTATTTTACCCAATATTTTTGTGCACCAGAGTTAATTTAGTGTAACAGAGATACTATTATAGTTTTTATTAATATTTTGAATTTGGTTTTATTTTTATGTTTTCCATTTTCATTTTAGTTAAAGTTTAAGTTATTTAATTGTGTTTTTGCCATTTTTATTATTATATATTTTTTTAAAATGTCAATATAGTTTTTTAAATTTATTTTTATTTAGTTTCGTTCGTTTTAGTTTTAGTTATTTTAGTCCATCAGGTTAAACTTTAGTCCATCAAGTTAAATTTTATTTCCATTGAGATAATATTGTAGTTTAGTTTTTATTAATATATTTGTATCAGTTTTTATTTTTATATTTTCCATTTTCATTTAATTTTAGTTAAGTTTAGTTAATAATTTTGTTGTTTTTGTCATTTTTATTTTTTGAAATATATATGTCTATATAAACTTTAATATTTTTATTTCAGTTTTAGTTTTAGTTATTTTAGTACATCAAGTTAATCTAAATTTAAAAATGTTATGTTTTATTTAATTTAATTTAACATTTATTTAAAGTAATGTTTTTTAATGGTTTTAGTTCTAGTTAACTACAGTATAATTCCCCTGGTGTGCACTGTGTATATTTATGCATTTAAACCAGCAGCTTACTAGGTTTATTTGACATTTATTAATATTTTGCATGAAGAATTCAGTATGCAGAACCAAAACTAGAATGACAGAAAGATAAAATGATCAAATCAAACCTCTAAATGTGTAACTGAAGGTCGGGTACAAATTCTATTGCAGCAAGAGAAAGGTACTGCCGAGGTAAATATCATAGCAAAGAAACGTCGAGACCTCTGGCACATCTCTGCATAAAACTCAAGACATATGGTATTTACATTGACGTTCTCCTATAATTTCACAGACGCCAGAGCTAAACGAGCTGCAGGCCGGTCTGGACTTCAACCACTGAGCATCATTATTCTCTCTCTGGATTCCTCTGATACAGGTGTGGAGCATTAAAGCGCCGTACAGCTGCAAAACTACAGGATATTTCAAGGGTTTTGCCATATGTTATGATTATTAGTGTTCTTTCAGGCTGCATTACGGCATCACCAAACTCCACTTCATATTGCGTCTAACAAACCCTTTCATAAGTTCTTCCTCGTCTTGTTCCGCTCTGTATTTCTCCATGTTTCTTCATCACTCTCATGTGAATCTGTTATAAAGCACTCGTGTCCACTGATACCTACATGGAAACATCTATCGCAGGATAAACAACACAAGCTGACACCTTTCTACCCCTTCTACTATTTCATATCACTTGCATCATTGTCCAAATGAAGGTCCATGGGACAGTGAGACATGGATTCTCAGTAAATAATTAATGCACAGAGGCTTTCGCAGGAAACGAAGAGCAGACAAAGTGACGGTTTAGTGTCTGAGTGTCACTTAGAAATACTGGAAGTGCTGAGGCAACAATCTAGAAAGTTTTGAACAAACCACTAAGTTTTTAAGGAGGTAGTTTCATGGTATTCTTTGTATTATAACACAGCACATGAATATGGTGATTATTCAATATTAAAAGCTTTTTTATTTTATTTTTTTGAAAGAAGCCTCCTCTGCTCACCAAGGCTGCATTTCATTGATTAAAAATACAGTAAGAACAGTAAAATTGTGAAATATTATTCCAATTCAAAATAGCTGTTTTCTATGTGAATATCTGTTAAAATGTAATTTATTTCTGCGATCAAAGCTGAATTTTCAGCATCATTACTCCAGTCTTCAGTGTCACGCAAACCTCGCAGGGGCTGCTATGACGTAGGGATTTTCAGCATCATTACTCCAGTCTTCAGTGTCACGCAAACCTCGCAGGGGCTGCTATGACGTAGGGTGTTCCGAGCAGTTGCTAAGGTGTTCTGGGTGGTTGCTAGGGTGTTCTGGGTAGTTGCTAAGGTGTTCTGATTGGTTGCTAAGGTGTTCTGGGTGGTTGTTAGGGTATTTAGGATGGTTGCTAGGGTGTGCTGTTTGGTTGATAGGGTGTTTATGATGGTTGCTAGGGTGTTCTGGGTGGCTGCTAGGGTGTTTAGGATGGTTGCTAGGGTGTTCTGGGTGGTTGCTAGGGTGTTCTGAGTGGTTGCTAATGTGTTCTGATTGGTTGCTAGGGTGTTCTGTTTGGTTGATAGGGTGTTTATGATGGTTGCTAGGGTGTTCTGGGTGGTTGCTAAGGTTTTTAGGATGGTTGCTAGGGTGTTCTGAGTGGTTGTATCATAGGTCTGCGTCTTTAATAAAAATTAAAACTTGATCCTTCATTCTATGTTGATTTGCTGCTCAATAAACATTTCTGATTATTATCAATGTTGAAAACAGCTGTGCATTTTTGTGGAAACCGTGACACATTTTATTTTTCTGGATTCAAAAGAACAGCGTTTATTTGAAATAGAAATCTTTTGTAACATTATAAATGTCTTTACTCTCAGTTTTGATCAATTTAATGCATCCTTGATTAATAAAAGTATAAATCTCTTTAAAAATTTTTTTACAGACCCCAGACTTTTAAAAGGTTGTGCATACAGTATATCAAAATACTATGGTATTTGCATCACTGTACCATGGTATCAAACTAAGATACTAAACATAACCTGGCATGCCGTTCATGATCTGTCCGGCCAGTGAAAGATCTTTTTCTCTATTGGTTTCACAGAGTTTTTGGACCGGACGTAACCTGTGAAAGCAGATGCTCTGGTCGGTTCGGCCGCTGGAGCTCTGCAGAAGCCGAACAGAATTTACGGCACCATCGAGGCGCTTTTATAGTAAAAGATCTTTGACTTCCTCCGGTGATTCCATGACAGCTTCCAAATTTCTGCTTCAGCAGCTTTTGAGTTCAGCATGTGGTATGAGCACTTCAATAATGTGCATTTAAATTCACAGAGAGGCTCTCAGACCCTTCACTTTATTCACAGAGCAATAAATCTGAATCTTCTGTACACAGGCTTCCTTGATTTCAATTTCGTGTGTCAATAAAGATGTCAGAATGTGACACAGACTGAGTCTAAGCCAAGATGTATATCAAAAAATGTTTATGGATGTACAGGTCAGAATAAACAGTCACATCTTTCATGCAGTGACTCTCAGATACATCTGAGTCATATTTAATCATTAAACAGAACGGTTAAGTTAGGTTAAATGGAAAATTTAATTGAAAAGTATTTTGTAAGAATTTTAAGGACTTTATATATCTTATTTTATATTTTGAAATTATTATAATATTAAAAATTTTATAATATTTAAGTATATTTTTAAAAAGTAAAATATTTAGTATTATAATTTTACAATTGTACTGTAAAATAAAATTATTATTGTTCATTATTGTTCTTAAAGGATAATTTTTTATTCCAATTTATTAATAATAGTAAAATTAATAGCTAAATTACAAGTAATAAAATGACTAAAAAGTAATATAATTTTTATATTTTTTATTATAATACTTTTTTAACATTTCGTATTCTAATTTAGTAACAATAATAGTAAACGTAATATAATAGTAAATGTTTTATATTAATAATTAATAATATATAATTAATAATTTATTATTTTTCTTAAATACTTTTTGTTTAGTAATATTTATTATACTGATTTTTATTTATTATTTATAAAAATAAATTTTATTTTTATTTATTTGTTATTTTTCTCATTATATTATATTATTTATTTTTATTTCTTTATTTATTATTACTATTACTTTTATTATTAAGTCACATTGCTATATTATACTTAGCATTTTTGTCTGAATTGTGCAGCCCTAAAAACACAGAAAACCTGGAGCTTTTTAAAATCAGAATCACAATTTTAATATTTAATAAAAAAATTAAGTAAAAAAAATCACAATTCGATTTTTCATAACCTCTGCTTTACCTTCATTGTGGAGGTCATCTCGCCTCTGATCCTTGTCCCTTTTGATGGCCGACCTTCGGTAGACTACGTGGACGCGACCTTTGACCTCCACCTCCTGCTGGCCTTTCTCCAGCGGCTCGATGAAGAACTCTTCATCATCAGTCCGAATCAAGCCTGCCTGAAACCACACAGAGCTCCATCAGACAAACACAGGCGATCAGAGACAAAGCATGTTAAATGAGCATTAGCATTGACATTGTTTAATCACCAAGAGCCATTAAGATGCAATGTCAGAAAGCAGGACGGTCTGAACTCAATTTATGAACGAGAGAAGGACAAAAATGATTACCCTCTCGTCTGTCACTCACTGAGGCTGCAGGATTGTTCAGGGAGGAAACGGAGGACAGGGAATGATGGGAAGAAAAAGCACTGGTGGTTGCAGAAGCGTCTGCTCAAACCATTGACTGATATTTGATTCGAACAGAGCTGTTAGACTGATCTTCTACAGCACCACAAACCCCAACAACAACAGACACCGTTAAAGACTCCTTCACTTCAGAGCAACAACATCCAAGCGCCTGTCACTTTAATAAAAGTCCCGTCACATCGACTAAGCCAATATGACACTCCGGTTTTACACTTTCTGACCAGAACATAAGCGCTGCTTGCCTGAGCAAACCTTGCTGGGGCTGCTAGAATGTAGGGTGTTCAGAGCGGTTGCTAGGGTGTTTAGGATGGTTGCTAGAGTGTTCTGGGTGGTTGTTAGGGATGGTTGCTAGGGTGTTCTGTTTAGGATGGTTGCTAGTTTGTTCCGAGAGGTTGCTAGGGTGTTCTGAGTGGTTTCTAGGGTGTTTAGGATGGTTGCTAGGGTGTTCTGAGTGGTTGTTAGGGATGGTTGCAAGGGTGTTCTGTTTAGGATGGTTGCTAAGTTGTTCTGAGCGGTTGCTAGGGTGTTCTGAGTGGTTTCTAGGGTGTTTAAGATGGTTGCTAGGGTGTTCTGAGTGGTTTTTAGGGTTTTCTGTTTAGGATGGTTGCTAGGTTGTTCTGAGCGGTTGCTAGGGTGTTCTGTTTAGGATGGTTGTTAGGTTGTTCCGAGCGGTTGCTAGGGTGTTCTGAGTGGTTGCTAGGGTGTTTAGGATGGTTGCTAGGGTGTTCCGTTTAGGATGGCTGCTAGGTTGTTCCAAGCGGTTGCTAGGGTGTTCTGAGTGGTTGCTAAGGTGTTTAGGAAGGTTGCTAGGGTGTTCTGTTTAGGATGGTTGCTAGGTTGTTCTGAGCAGTTGCTAGGGTCTTTAGGATGGTTGCTAGGTTGTTCTGAGCGGTTGCTAGGGTCTTTAGGATGGTTGCTAGGGTGTTCAGAGAGGTTGCTAGGGTGTTTAGGATGGTTGTATCATAGCTCTGCATCTTTAATCAAAATTAAAATTGAAATCATGATATGGAAAAATGAAAATGAAGAAATTAAGACAGCCATAAATATTTGTATTGTAATTGTACTGTATTAATATTGTACTGTAAAAATTATTACTATTCTGAACAATAATAATAGTCAACATTATTTTTAAATTTGAAACTAAAATAGTAATATTAATATTTCTTATTTTGTTTAAATTTCTTCTTTAGTAACATATGTTTATTAAAATAATACAATACTACTACTACTACTACTACTAGTAATAATAATTATTATTATTATTAAACAAGCAAAGCAAAACCTGGACATTTAAAAAAAATAAATAAATAAAAGCACAATCTTAATCAGAAAATTCACAATACGATTTTGCACCTCTCCACAACACACAAAAATTGAGATCTTGTGGTCAGGAATGAGTTACGATGCAAAGCTTAATGTTTCAGGTTAAGGCTTTCTAAAAAAAATCTAACCAAGCCAAAACCAATAAACAGTGACACCAGTAACAAAAAAACGACTTCAGGTCAAGATTCAGCTGAATACTTGTACGAGTACAGTGCCTTCTCTCTTTGTTTAAAATACCACCAAACTGTCATTTCAAGCTGAACGCAGCCAAAAAAGGCCAAGAAACAGCAACAAGAAAAGCATCCACAAGCTTTTTTGGCAGGAATGCTATAAATACACTTTCAGCAATCCAGACCATAATGGACTGCGTTTAGCCTGCACTTGACCAACAGGACAAACGCCTATACCTGTGATTTCAAACCTTATATATTTGTATATAAGCTTAACGTCAGCAGAGAAGGAAAGATGCTTTATGATAGGTGTTAGAAAGGGGTCAAAATTGTTCAGAGGCCAGAAAATGCCAAGAGCCGAGGCTAAAGCTCTTCTTCTGCGGCTCACGCTGCTCTCATGGAGTGGAAATTGAACTCAGGGTGTTTAGACAGACGTTTGCTCGGTGGATGGAGCCCAACATCTGCACCGAACCGCAAACTCATGGAACTAGAGCTCTTACCTGAACAAAGGCAGAAGGAAGCACTTTCATCTGGAACACAAAGACTGTATGTGGGCCATAAAGTAAGCCAGGAAACACAAAGCCCAAACGGTCATTATTTTTAATTATTGTAATCTTTGCTGCTGTTACGGCTCTTTCTCCAGAGGAACAGCGGAGATTTCTGCGGGATTTGACATCAGCAAAGCGTTCGGGTTTGGTTAAAGGATGTGGGATTTAGTGAAATGTCAATTTACACATAAGATTCTCTCAAAAGAGTGAAAGGTGAAGGACTCTTTTATCACCCAAAACACCCTGGCAAGCATCCCGAAAACCACACTAGCATCACGACAGCGAGTTTTGCATGAACAAACATCACTTAAATTTATTTCAGAACATGATGAAATGTCTAGTTAAAGCATGCAGAAACACACAAGTTCAAGTTCAGATTGTGAGGTCACCGCCTGTCCATCACCTTCCATCTCCTGTGAACCTATGTGACCGAGTGTGACCGACTGAAAAAGCAAACTTGACGTCTCTTTAAGCACGAATATACACTAAATTCCACATATCAGCTCCAGTGTCTTTGAAGGTGGATATTTATAATATGGCGAGACGCTCTGTCCAGCCCCATACGGCCGCGAGCATTTCACACACGGCTGAGTAAAAATGAAGAAACAGGTTTAACTCTGACAGTCAGTCTTCGGGCACATGAACATGCATTTAGAAGTTATATAGTAAATTTAGCAAATTTACACTGCAAAGACAGCACAGAAGCACTTCTGAAGTGGAATTTATACTGTTTAATGCTGCTCAGAGGTGGCATAAATGCATTTAAATGCTCTGATAACAGGGGCTGAGGTGGGTCTGAGCAGGTTTAATTTAGTCTGGCTTTTATGCAGCATTGCGCCTTTACACTGAATTTTGAGCAGGCACAAAGCAGCCTTAACTTGGTTGTGTAAAGACACCTTAGATTAACATTCCTAGAAAGAAATATCTGTTTGCAAACAGCAGGTTTTGTGTAAATTTAGGAATGAAATGCTATTAAGAGCTTTTTCTCCACTACAGTCAGTGTCTAAAAGTGTAAAAACAGCTGAAGATGGTCAAATCTGAGCAAAAAACGAAACAATTAATCACAATTCAGTATGCAAATACATGTAAAAAAACAGACCAATTGGAATTGAGTATTCATGAAAGAATTAAATGAATTCTGTCACTGTAAGTCAAAGGGAGATTTTTAAAGTTTCTTAAAAAGTATAATGTGTAATAAATGCACGTCCAAGACTGAAATTATCTGCAATATAAAGTTTAAATGGAGCATGCAAGTAAAGTGTTTTCAGCTGAATTAATTGCAGAAACGTAATAATTAGAGTTTAAAACAAACCACAGGAGTATCTTGCAAGCACAATGAAAACAGCAATGCAAATACTGTGAAATAAATGCACAAGACTTGTTATTTATAGACCATACACTATATCTGGAGGATTGACACTGTAATATCAAACAACTGAATCTGTTTCTCAAAGATGTGACTTACTGAAGAAGAAGGTGCAATACTGTAAAACAGAGCTGGTTTTTCCAAAAACTGCTCGACAAACAAAAAGACAAAGAAAAGGCAAGCGTCCAGTGGTGAGAAAACCTCAAATCCTTCTTTATTGTCACACCACAGCAAAACATGCAATTTGAGGGAGATTGTTTGTCAACCTATAATTTGTAGTCAGGAGCTCGGCCTTCTGTTTGAAGTAAACAATTCTGAGAGCCAAGCACTTGGACAATAATATGTTTCTACTTACATTTATACGTATAATTATTTTTGAAAGATATTAATACTTTTATTCAGCGAGGGTGCATTAAATTGATCAAAGTAACAGTAAAGACATTTATAATGTTACAAAAGATTTATATTTCAAATAAATGCTTATCTTTTAGCTTAACTTTCTATTCCTCAAATAATTCTTAAGAATAAAATGTATCAGTTTCCACAAAAATATTCACCAGAACTGTTTTCAACATCGATAATAATCAGCTTCTTGAGCATCATATTAGAATGATTTCTGAAGGATCATGTGACACTTGAAGACTGGAGTAATGATGTTGAAAATACAGCTTTGATCACAGGAATAAATTACATTTTACAATATATTCACATAGAGAACAGCTATTTTAAATTGCAATAATATTTCACAATTTTTACTGTATTTTTCAATCAAATAAACGCAGCCTTGTTGAGCAAAAGAGATCATATTTTTATTTGCATGGACGTGACATCTGGACAATGTATGAAAATCTGCATACAAGGACAACATTTTAAGGTTAGGGGTTTATTTAAAAACTAATAATAACCAATCAGTAATAATTAGCTATAATATCATATGTGACCCTGGAGCACAAAAGCAGTCTTAAGTCGCTGGGGTATATTTGTAGCAATAGCCAAAAATACATTGTATGAGTCAAAATTATTGATTTTTCTTTTATGCAAAAAATCATTAGGATATTAAGTAAAGATCATGTTCCATGAAGATATTTAGTAAATTTCCTACCGTAAATATATCAAAACTTAATTTTTGATTAGTAATATGCATTGCTAAGAACTTCATTTGAACAACTTTAAATGTGATTTTCTCAATATTTAGATTTTTTTGCACCCTCAGATTCCAGATTTTCTAATAGTTGTATCTCAGCCAAATATTGTCCTATCCTAACAAACCATACATCAATGGAAAGCGCATTTATTCAGCTTTTTTCAGATGATGTACAAATCTCAGTTTCCAAAAATTGACCCTTATGACTGGTTTTGTGGTCCTGGGTCACATATTTGCAAAGCTGTAACCAAACTTTCAGAACATTGTGTACAATCCCTCTAAATCCAGCATGAACCTGTAGTCTTGACAGGAGCACGTCGCTTGTGTGACACTTTCTAATGGAATATTGTGATCCAGCATACAGAGCAGCATCAGCTGACACTGCTGGCGGAGAACATGTCGTACGTCACGCAGAGAGATTCACACTAATTAACGCAAATCGCAGCAAGCGCTGACGGACACGGACATAATGCTCTCACACCATGACTTCATCTTTCGTAATCCCATCCGTCAACACACCAGGAGTAACTACACATCACCACAGCGCTCTCTACACTCCTCAAAATAAACAGGCTTCATATCTGCTGTAATATCAGCCTTCACACGGGGCTCCGCTTCACAGGAATAGCTTCTGTCATCATTTACTCACTCTCATGCCGTTCCAAACCTTACGGTGACTTACGACATCAAGGTGAATAAAGGATGAGAGAATTTTTATTTTTTGATTGAACTATTTTTGTAATTACTCCATTGGGGTCTGGAATTTAAAAAATCTTGTGCATCAGTTTTTTCTGGAGTTTTTTCAAGGCTGTGTCTTTGATGGAAACAAAAATAGCCGCTTCTTGATACGGTTAATACTCCGGTTTCCAGTGCACACACAGTACATTCATTCACCAAATTAGACCTTACACTCTAAAAAAAATGGTGCTATATAGCACTAAAAGTGGTTCTTGGCTCGTAATCACACGGGAACCACTTTTGGTGCTATATAGCACGAGATCTTGAAAGGTGCTATACAGCGCCTTTGTCAAATGGTGCTATGTAGAACCATAAGAGGTGCCATATTGCATTGTATTTCTTCAACAAAAATGGTGCTAAACAGCACCAACAGTGTTTTTTTGGCTCGTAAAGAACCTTTAAAGGAGCTTAACAGGTTATTTGTACAGCAGTGGTGCTATATAGCACCTTAATCACCCCAAAGAACCACTGAAGAACCGCTGAAGAACCACTGAAGCACCAAAAGTGCTTCCCCTATGATTACGAGCCAAAGAACCGCTTTTAGTGCTATATAGCACCATTTTTTAGAGTGTATGTCATCGCTGCTAGATCCATATTCACTACAGTACACACTCATAAATGGATGAACTTAACACTTTTAGTGGGATTTCTCCGCCATTTTTTACACTAGCGAAAATCATGCTTAGAAAAGTTAGAATAACCTGCTTTTTCCAGTTTACACACTTTCAGAAAGCAAGTATTAGTTACTAACTTGACCAATGGATAACTTATAGTACCGCTCCAGAGATTCTAATCGTCATTAATCGAGAAAACCTCGTCTGTATGTGGTTTTGTCAGATTTCTTCAGCTACCCGCGTGTAAACAAAAACAGTGCAAACCTTGATGTTTGGTTCACGAACAAATGATTCTTATGAGCCAATTCAAAATAATTCACGACGCAGGATCGAGTTCGCTCGTGAGTTAGCGGGTTGAATCAGATTCACTCGGTGAATCGTTATGAGCAGTTCATAACTGACTCCCTTAACTAAACCGTGAGCCATTTTTCAGTTATTTCTGATTCGAAATTATGATGCTTAGGTTCACGAGCCATTTTATAACAATAGCCAGGTGGTATATAAAGACAGTTTTAAAAAAGAAGTGTAAATGAAAATGTACAAAATGAATTAAAACAACAAGTAAAGAATAAAATTACCACACTCAAAAAAATCAGATTAGGAATAGTTGGTAACACTTTATTTTAAGGTGTCATAATACAGAGTAATTACCTAATTAAGTACATAGTAGTAGCTGTTGTACTTACATGAAACACAATGTTCTTACCATGTAACTAAGTTATGGAACAGCCTGTAATTACAGTTTGTAATTATGTAGATGTAATAGGCAGCTACTGTTACACTTAAGTACAATCTTGATACACTTTATTTTAAGCAGTGTATGCCTGTGTAATATTCTGTAATTGTAATGTAATGTATTACATGCATTTTAGCTGTGTACTGGTGGGTTAAATCAAACTAAGGAGCAGCTGGATAAGGTGTACAGTATAGATACACATGAAGTACACTTAAGTACAATCTTGATATTATTCTACACTCTTATTAACTTTTTTTTCTTTTGTCTGGTGCCCTGTATGGTTTACCGTGCAAAAAAAAAAAAGAGTACACATCAGCTTTAAATAAATAACTTTTCATCAGAAATGCAAGATAATGAAGGCCGGCTCCTTCTTGTCAGTGTTGAATCTTAAAAACAAGTCATCTCGATCCTGTGAGGACCGTGTAAACATAAGCGCAAGCTAGTGACGGCACGTCCAGATTTCCCAGAATTCAGGGAGGTCTGACTGAATCTAGCAACCGCAAAGATCTTGGACGCAGAGATAGAACAGATACGCTTTCACAGCATTCCATATCGCCATGCATATCCTCAATTGGATTTGCTGTGGGTTTACCATGGAGACAAGCTAAAGTTAGAGACCCAGATAGTCTAGAGATTCTGCCGACGGCTCAACTGACAGCTGTCACGTTTGGTTTTAAAGGCCGCTTTCACACGTGCACAGCAAACTTTTAAAACATGCACGCTCTGTGCATTTGGGTGAGCTTTCATTACTGTCTGCATGTGGATTTATTCAGTGAACTGTATGAATCTGCAGCCTGCTGTTTGCAGGGTGGGGATGCTCTTCGACACGCAGACCCTGCAAGCCAAGACGTGCCGGTGTTGATGTTGGCGCGCTCTCAACAACAAGCTCAGCAGCTGATCTATCTTTACCATGACAGGCGTGCTTCCTCTCCCGCCTGATTCGTGCCATACCAATGACCTCATAGGCTTGAAGGGGACACCCTGCTATTCATAAAACCTCGAGGATGTGCTTTCAAATGCGCCGCATTACAGCAGCGATTACAGTTATCACAGCCCATGCTGAGAGCAGCTGTCTGTGCATTTCTGCAGGGCGCGTTTAGAAGCACATGGACCTCCATGGGAGACTGTGTGTCCGATAACCCACTGGAAGGAGGCAGATGAGGTGGAACAAACCTTCAAATAACATCCTATGCATTGCATAAGAGCTCTAATGTGGGGGATGTTTGTGTCCATCGATGCGCTCTATCAATATTGTCATCTGCACTGGACTCTGTACGATCAGCTAGAATGAGGTTGGGTTTGACAGACTGTGGATAAGAGCAACCGAGCGGATCGATATCGGCTTGTGAACATGCCACGCAGTGCAGCTGTCAGAAACTGAAAGATTTTATGTTTGTGACATTCTTCTTTAATCAAAAGCGTTTTCGTGCATCTTGCATTTGCAGTGCAACACACCACCGTTACTTCCACAGCAATGCATTAACTGCTTCAAACAAGCTTGTACTGCAAAAGGTTGTCCATAAATTGGCCTACAGTGCTTTTAACAGTATTTTCTTCTTAATTTAGCATGCAGTGCACAGTACGAACATCCTCACACTGCAATAAAGGGCTTATCTTACTTAGTATTTTTGTAATTAGTATTCTTTGTATTCTTAAATTAAGATGCATTTACTAGATAGGCAACATGACATAAGATATTTAGTCTAGCACTAAATTAAGTGCATTTTGCTTAAAACACGTAAAATTATCTGCCAATGGAGTAAGTAAAATATTCTTAAAACAAGGGATTTAAAACTCTACATGCAGTGCTGCTAACTGAAATAAATATGCATCATTTGCATGCTAAAGATGCGAGATGTGTGATAAAGTTACATATGAGTCTGCCATAGAGCAGTTATCCATTCACAAAACATCAAAAAACACCAGATTTTATGTTTGCAACTCACATAACTGATGATGTTATTCTGTAATCAGAAGCATGTTCATGCATCTTGCATTTGAGGCTTGATATATACAGAAAAGTATGTGAAATACAAATGCATCTAGCTTTGCGACAACAATTTTGTGTCGGTGCATTCTGAAATGTGACAGACTGCAAGTCATAAAGCAACAAAAGCAATATAGTGTGCATTAGCATGCCTTTTAGAGTAAGTTTTCTCTTTCAGCTCAACTAGAATCATGGCTTAGCAACAGACTGAAGAGAAACTTACTGAGCAAGTTAAAGTTAGTTAAATCGTGACCTGTTTGAATGACACACATTTGAGGGAAACTTTCTGCCAGCCTGTTACTGCCAGAGCAATGCATTACGTTGCTTCATACAAGCCTATATTGCAAAAGCTTGTCCAGAAATTGGCCTACAGGGCTTTTCACCATGTTTTCTGTTGAATTTAGCATGCAGTCCGCAGCATGAATAGCCTCAGCACCAAAACTCTACATGCATGGTCTGAAATAAATATGCATTGTTTGCATGCTGCAGACACGAGATGTGTGTGTGAAAGACTTCAGAGAGATGTTTGGATCACCTCACACATAAGCCATAGAGCAGTTATCTTCAGGAACAACCAGATTTTATGTTTGCAACTTTAAGTTATAATGTTATTCTTTAATCAAGCATTTTCATGAATCTTGCATTTGCAATATAAGGCCTAAAATATATAGAAAAGCATGTGAAATACATATGCATCTAGCTATGCAACATTGATTTTGTATCGGTGCATTCTGAAATGCATCAGACTGCAAGTCATTAAGCAACAAAAGTACGTCGCATTCTCAGTTTTGTCACTATAGTGTGAATTAGCATGCATTTTAAGCCTTTTACGGTCATGGCGAAGCAATAGACTGAAGAGAATCTTACTGAGCAAGTTCTTAAAGTTAGTTAAATTCTTGACCTGAACGGCACGCACTTCTGAAGGAAATCCTTTTTTCCACACTGTTAGAGCCACAGCAATTCATTACATTGCTTCATACAAGCCTATATTGCAAAAGCTTGTCCAGAAATTGGTCTACAAGGCTTTTCACCATGTTTTCTGCTGAATTTAGCACGCAGCACACAGCATGAATAACCTAAGCATCAAAACTCTACATGCATGGTCTGAAATAAATATGCATAAATATGCTGTAGACACAAGATGTGTGTGAAAGACTTCAGAGAGACATTTGGACCACCTCACATGTGAACCATAGAGCGGTTATCCACGCACAAAATGTCAGAAACAACCAGATTTTATGTTTGCAACTAAATCTCAGAAAACAACTTCTAATACTTAATTGCATGTAATTGCTTCTAGTTGTAATTGCATCTCCCTTGATTTAACAATTCATAGACAACTGCAATGAAAAGCAAGACAGAATGTACAGTAAAAGTTATTTCTTTTTTTCTAGTAAAGCTACTTATTTGTACATAAACTAATTAAAAAGCAATTGAGATTGGTTGGAAGTTGCATTTTCAAATGTGTTGCTAATTCAACTCATTGTGTTCTCCTTAGACCTCTACATCAAGAGAACATAGACGTATCGCGTTCCTTTTAATTTATTCTTTCAATTTTCTTTAATGATCTTAAAAAGTCTTAAATTCACCTTTATGAAACTTGCATGATCCCTGATACAATAATTCACTTTTTTGTACAAAACAGTGCATTAAAATGTAAGCAATTTAATGCATCTTGCATTTGCAATGTAAGACCTAAAACATACAGAAAACCATATGAAACCTAAATGCATCTAGCTATGCGACAATGATTTTGTGTTGCTGCATTCTGAAACGTGTCAGACTGCAAGCAACAAAAGCATACGTCGCATTCAGCTTTGTCAATATAGTGTGCATCAGCATGCATTTTAATCCGTTTTCTCTTTCAGCTCAAATACTGGCATGGTGAAGCAACAGAAGAGAATCTTGCTGAGCATGTTAGTTAAAGTTAGTTAAACTGTTGACCTGTTTGAATGGCACACACATGTGAAGGAAACTCTATCGCCACCTTGAGGTCTGTTACTGTCACAACAGTGCATTAGTTTATGTTGCATAATACAAGCCTATATTGCAAAAGTTTGCTTTCCACCATATTTTCTACTGAATTTCGCAGTATAAATAGCCTCAGCACCAAAACTCTACTTGCAGTGCTCCTAGCACAGTCTGAAATAAATATGCGTTATTTGCATGCTGCAGACACAAGATGTGCGAGAAAGACTTCAGAGAGACATTTGGACCAGCTCACACATGAATCTGCCAGAGTTTCAGTTTTCATAATCGTGTCTGGTACGCTTCAGAGATTCAGTGCCACCATAAATGTTGTCTGTTCACATACTCATCAGAAGTGCTTCTGTCCTAAAATCTTCATCACTGTGGTGCACGGGTGGTTCGTTTACCTGCTCAATGCAAGTGCAACTCGCAAACAGCTTGACATTACCACTGCAGCTGCTAAATGAGACTACATTAGTTGTTGCAAAAGTCAGCAATGGTGTCAGTATGCAGTGAGCACATTATGTGACAAAACTGACACATGATGCTGAGTTTAGTAAACAACTGGTTGTATTCAGTCACTTTAAATTCCTGCAATCTCCCCACAGTGGGTCTCTGAAGGTTTAAGGTCCAATAAAGAATGAGGAAACTCATTTTGTTGGGTTGCTCATCAATAGAAACATGATTTGCAGTAACTGGAGCAGACGGTATCTTTCGATTTGAATGTAATTCAGCCCTTTTAGGATGAAATTGCTAAATATCACCACCTGGTAGAGTTTCAAACTTTACTGATGCACTATAATCAAAGAAACCTGTGCTAAATTTAGAATGAAATACTAGTGTACTGCTTACTGTACAATACAGCATAATACTTCAAAATACTATGTGAAACATTATGCGCATTTTAAAAAGTAGTATGCTACATTGTCACACGACCTCATTATGTGTTCCTGTTTGATTTTAAAAGTAGATTCCATTTATTTCATTACAGATAGTTCAAATGCATTTCTGAAATCTAGTATGGCTTAAAAATGTCTGAATGTCTGCATGGTGAAAATATATAATAAAGATCACAGTTTTAATGCAACTTCCAGTTCATTAATTATGCTTAATGTATAAGGTCAAGTAAAGTGCTTTGCATTATGGGATACATATGCATATGCACATAAAGACAAATATAGCAAGTTTTGCAGGTATTCTACTGTATGCACACTGAAAATGTGCATGCTATGCAAGGTATACTGTAGAAATAGTATAGCATACTCAGCCTAATTTTAACACACATTTCAAATCTGTTATTCTTAATGCATTGTCATGCTTCTTATAGCAGCTACACTCACACTGCTGAGATTCACAGGTTAAACCGACCGTCAATAGCTGTTCTGCAGAGTAATCTTGAATATCTCAAGCAGGCACATCATAAACTGTGAATGCATTTGCTCGCTGATAACTGCAGTTTGCAAAACCATTAATGCTGCACAAATAAACACTTCTGCTGCAGGCCAGACAGCAGCTGGAGTCCGTCACTTTCATTTTCCCGTCCCTTAACAATATTTTCTTGAGCAGCACAGAATGGCTGTTGTTGTGCTTGGTTCTCGGAGTATCGGCTCTGTCCGGGACAGCGGCGCAGGAGACAGCGTGTCATTGTCCGCGCGGCCCTGACAGTGATTACCTAAGCGAGTAATCAATGTGGCCGTAATGAATGATCTCATTGTGTGCGCAAACGTGCTGGAGGAACAGAGCCGCTCTGTGCTGCCCCTCGCGGAAATCACTGCTGCTGATGGGAGTATTGAGTTGCACTGAAAAAGCAAAGCAATTTTCGCTGCCTCCTAAAGCTCTTTGATTAAACTAATAACAGTGGAGACTACAACACAGACGTCCTGTCACAGAAGCGCTGGGCGTGTGTCGAGCAGTGACAACAACAACGCACTTACTCATTTATGCTATGGAATAAAATGCTTTTTGTTTCACAGTTTGGACTTTTTTCTCAGAATTTTAGGTTTGCATCTCACACTTCTTATTTTTCCCCAAAATTCTCAGTTTATATGTTGCAATATTGACATGTTTCCTCTGAATTTTTCCTCGCAATTCTGTTTTGTTTTTGTTTTTTCTCCAGAATTCTAAGTTTACATCTTGGAATTCTAACTTTTTTCTCAGAATTCTGAGTTTCATCTCGGAATTCTGTCTTTTTTCTCCAGAATTCTGTGTTTACATCTCAGAATTCTAACTTTTTTCTTGGAATTCTGAATTTATAATATATCTCGCAATTCTGACATTTTATCTATTAAAGCAATTTTGACTTTTTTCTCTGAATTCTGAGTTTGCCTCTTGTAATTCTGTCATTTTTCACCAGAACTCTGAGGTTACATCATGAAATTCTGACTTTTTTTTTTTTACTCAGAATTCAGGGTTTATTTCTTGCAATTCTGACGTTTTAGCTTATAATTAAGAGTTTACATCTTGCAATTCTGACTTTTTTTCTCTGAATTCTGAATTTACATCAATCGCAACTTGCAATTCTGATGTTTATCTCCAGAACTCTGGGTTTATATTTTGAAATTCTGTCTTTTTTTGGGAATTCTGAGTTTACATCTCGGAAATCTGTTTTAGCTTACAATTCAGAGTTTATATTTCGCAGTTCTGACTTTTTCTCTGAATTCTGAGTTTACATCTTGCAGTTCTGATGTTTATCTCCAGAATTCTGGGTTTATATTTTGAAATTCTGTCTTTTTTTGGGAATTCTGAGTTTCCCAAAAAAATCTCGGAAATCTGTTTTAGCTTACAATTCAGAGTTTATATTTCGCAGTTCTGACTTTTTCTCTGAATTCTGAGTTTGCATTTCATAATTTTGACTTTTTTTTCCTCAGAATTCTAAGTTTACATCTTGCAATTCTGACTTTTTTCTCTGAATTTTGAGTTTACATCTTGCAGTTCTGATGTTTAGCTCCAGAATTCTGGGTTTATATTTTGAAATTCTGACTTTTTTCTTGGTATTCTGAGTTTATAATATATCTCACAATTCTGACATTTTATCTCACAGTTCTGAGTTAATATCTTGCAATTTTGACTTTTTTCTCTGAATTTACATCTCGCAATTCTGATGTTTATCTCCGGAATTCTGGGTTTATATTTCGAAATTCTGAGTTCATGTCTTGGAATTCTGATGTTTTTTGGAATTCTGGGTTTATAACCCGCAATTCTGGCTTTTTAAGTTACAATTCAGAATTTATATTTCGCAATTCTGACTTTTTCTTGACGTCTCGTAATTCTGACTTTTTTCCTCAGAATTCTAAGTTTATATCTTGGAATTCATTTTTTTTTTCTCAGAATTCTGAGTTTGCATTCCACAAGTCTAACATTTTTCTCTAAATCCTTGGCTTACATCTCACAATTTTTTTATTCCGTGGTAGAAATAAGCTTCCATATATACAAACACTTCACATAAGTGTGCTAGCGAGACCCGCAGCTGCTTTCTTGCAGTCTGTGTTTTGATTTGAGACTGCACACTGAGGAATGACCATTATCTAGGGTCCAATTACTCAGGTTTAAAGGGTCAGAAGGGTCAACTGAATCCATGCGTGTTTTGGGGAGATTTAGGACGGTTTGAGCCTGTGACCTGAACAAATCTGGGAGTTTCCATAAGAGAACAAAACAAGGCAGAACTCTTCTTGCTCCAGTTAGGCCTGGATGTTGACTGTTGCACAGCCCTGATTATGTTTCAGCTGCCAAATGAATGAATCCTGTCATACTCTGGGTAAATTTGTGTACTGTGACCCCTGGATAAGGACTTGAGGGGGACAGGCAGACATTATTAGTCTGACAAACCAGGAAAGTGAAAGTATGGTCAGAGCTGGTGGGCATGTGAATATTACGTAAGAGCTGGAAGGACTGGAAACTACAGCCATTTGTCAGATGAACATGTCCGGAGGGGCAGTGGATAATCAGTAAACTCAGATTTATACAACAGTTTGAGTCATTATAATGAATACTGGAGTTCTGCTGGATGCAATGCTGGCTGCATCCCGAAACCCAGTGAGCTGCAATCCTGGCATCTTCATGCAATGTGAGCAGCATTTGATGCCCCCAAATACTTTCCAAATTTGGAGCCCTCCTATGCTATACATGCCCAAAAACTCTGTCTATGTTTGGAGAGCAACTATGATGCCCAAAAAAGCTACTATGATGGCCAAAAATTAAAAATATGTTCATGAACTGGTCAATTTTGAGATTTTGGGCTATTTGGCTTTCCATAATTTGTTGTTTCAGACTAGTGGAATATACATACACCCAAAATGCACTCTTAAGTGTTTATTTTAATGCATTTATCTATTTGTGTCTGTAGATTTCAATTACAATGCAAATCAATGTTTATATTCTAAAGGTTTTTACTGTGGGGTTTGTTCATATTTCATTTGACCTGGTTTATGTAATATTTTACTTCTAAAAGCATGGTGAAGACAGTGTTTTCTGATTTATGGGGTGATAAAAAGGGAAATACAAAATCCCCTCTGTAAAAACCTTGAGCGCTAATATGTCAACAAAATAAAACAAAAATTTTGAACCAGGCTTAAAATGTTACGATTTTTTTTTCTGGAAATGTATGCAAATTAGTGCATATTTAATTTAAATGTTGCCTGATTTGCGTATTTAAACATAACATTTCAACTGGGGCAGTATGGTGGGTGATTGATTGATTGATTCTATTCACCTGGTGTCTTGCCTTTAAAACAATGCACATCTATTTATGCACTAAAATTCACTCTAGCTTTCCATTTCACTGATTGTTGAGAATGCACCATTTTTTGACAAAGCTGCACACACTTATGATGGCCAAGGTTGACATCTCTCTAGGTTTTGAGACACAGCCAGTGTGAGCTGTTACTCACCAGTCCATCACAGTTACTGATGGCCACTGAGGCCCTCGGCATGTCCGTTACTTCCCCGGTAAACACGCAGTCTCCCAGCATCCGCTCTTTGGCCTGTTCCTCGAAATCCTCCTGCCACTGAACAAAAGCTCCAGGGGCCACGAGTCTCCTGTTGGCCCTCAGGCGCAAGTGCAGCTCTTTTCCAAACACAGTGACGTTGAAGAACAGCTGTTGCCCGTTCAGGACCGCGGTGTGAGGCGTAACGGGGGCGGCGCGTGGGACCCGTTTCCGGCCGGTCGGTGACGCTCTCGCAGAAAGCACGTGAGAAACGAACCGGCCGCGCACATCCGTGCTGAACGGGACAATCAGACCGAATTCATTCAACTTACCGGAGAGATTCCCTAACAAAAACAAACAGAACAGAACACTGCATAAAAATCATGTATACTTATATGAACATAAACATTATATAACACCAAACTTATATATATGGATATATACACACAATATATATATATATATATATATATATATATATTGCATTATATATATTGTGTTCTGTTTAT
>JAFVLL020009253.1:0-100315 GCA_021397915.2 Tor tambroides
AAATATCTTCATGGAACATGATCTTTACTTAATATCCTAATGATTTTTGGCATAAAATAAAAATCAATAATTTTGACCCATACAATGTATTTTTGACTATTGCTACAAATATACCCCAGCGACTTAAGACTGCTTTTGTGCTCCAGGGTCACATATGGCATTATATACTTTTGGAGCGGCAGAGCAAATCTTACATCAATGAATCCTTCCTCCAGTATAGACAAGAAGCCAAAACCTTCACCCTGTTTGACATTTTATACAAAATGCCCATCAGAATGAAGGCAAAGCGACATCAAAAGTGCTTTTTTTAAAGAGGCTATTCATGTGATTTTTGATTCTAAATCCATGACAAATCCAGACTGGAAACCTAGTGAAGGAAACAAGCAAATCTTCTCAAACTTTTTTGGGCCTTTAAGGGCATGACAAATATGAAGAGACACAAATTATGAATGATATTTGCTGGAGCATAGAAATGTATCTGCGTGAAATGCATGAAAGACTTTCTTCCATTCTGAAAACACATGACACCGTGACGCAGCGGAAATTATAGAGAAATTATTACATAGAAATTATTTAGGAACAATTTTAATTCCAGTCACACTTTGATATATACTCATTAGGCAGCTCCATTTGAATGTTTTAATTAAAAGGTCTTATTAATCTCAGCTCAGCAGGTTAAAATCAGATGAATCTCCCATTTTAAAAAGTATTCAGGGCCTCTATCAATTCTTCATTAGCTATGTTTAACTCTCATATTTCTCACGTTTTCAGAAGACCAGATAAGTATTTTGGTTAGACCCAGCTGGACTGATTCCTGCACTGATATCAGTATGGATTCTTTGTTATGCTTTTGTAAACAGAAAGGACAACGCAGTAGTCGAGAGATGTTGTATGTGATTGTCTGGAATTGAGCAGCAGAATTCAGTACTGACGGTTGACTTAAAGGTTGATTAAGCAACACACAACTTATGGTTGCTCAAGATGCACCATCTCCATTCAGTATGCTGGTCAATTTCAATGAAAAACATCTGATGCCAGAAGAAACTGACTGAAAAGTAGCAAAACAAAGCAGATGTTTGATATCTAAGCCCATAATATGCAAGCTAAAAAAAACTCTGATCTCTTGTGCAAAATAGACAATTGTCAGCTTCTCTAAAGGGTGATGTTTTACAATGTAGTTAAACTAATTAACAGTTGCCCTTGAGCAGCCCAGATTACCAAAGTACTTAAAAGCCATCTGGAATAGAGGAAGATTTGAAGTCTTAGGGCACCTGCATTTACTGTGACTCAAGGGTCAGACAGAAGACTTTTACGAGAGCCACCCCAAAAATTAGAGCATTTAAAGCAGGGATCTCCAACGCTGCTCCTGGAGATCTGTGTAGCTCTCCTGGAGCAGGGTTGGAGACCCTTGATTTAAAGGGTTCACAATGGTTGCAACCTTTTCACAAGCCTGTGATGACATCTAGTGGCTTGTTTAATAACCGCAATCTGACACAGACAGACTGTATGACAGCAACATACTAGAAACAATTTTCCTGTTCCTAGTACTGGAGTTAAGCATTTTAATTCTACTTTAATTTGACATTTAAATGTTACTGCTTTTGCAATTCTTTGTAGTTTACTAGCAATTGACTAAATAATGGTCTCTAGCATTACTTCCAGACTATTCGCTTAATTTTAAACATTTTCACCTAACCAAACTTATTGAAAAGC
The DNA here is from genome assembly GCA_021397915.2 of Tor tambroides. Taxonomy (NCBI): domain Eukaryota; kingdom Metazoa; phylum Chordata; class Actinopteri; order Cypriniformes; family Cyprinidae; genus Tor; species Tor tambroides. The sequence goes on from JAFVLL020009253.1 coordinate 1,714, forward strand.
AACTACCAAATTAAATAAAACTTGAGAAATATTCAACTTAAGTTGACAATTTAAACTAGACTTCAAACCATTAAAATGACTTGTATACCTATAAACCAATAGGTAAGAAAAAGGCCCCTCAAAATGTAAACATTTGAACTTTAAGTTATAAAAATACATGTTAAAGTGACCATTTTGTGAAGGATTTCAGAGATGAGGCAGGAAACGAGAGAATCAGGAATGCCAGAACTTTATTCAATGATTAAGAGGAACAAAGGAAATTGGAATTGGTCTGATAACTTTCAAGACTTATATATTAAACATAATGAGTGGATTAATTGCCCCCGCGAAGACGCAGGACGAGATGGAGGGTGGACTCCTTCTGGATGTTGTAGTCGGACAGGGTGCGTCCATCTTCCAGCTGCTTGCCGGCGAAGATCAGACGCTGCTGGTCAGGAGGAATGCCTTCCTTGTCCTGGATCTTGGCCTTGACGTTCTCAATGGTGTCGCTGGGCTCAACCTCGAGGGTGATGGTCTTGCCAGTCAGCGTCTTGACGAAGATCTGCATCCCTCCCCTGAGGCGGAGCACCAGGTGGAGGGTGGACTCCTTCTGGATGTTGTAGTCAGACAGCGTGCGTCCATCTTCCAGCTGCTTACCAGCAAAGATCAGACGCTGCTGGTCAGGAGGAATGCCTTCCTTGTCTTGGATTTTAGCTTTCACATTCTCAATGGTGTCGCTGGGCTCAACCTCAAGGGTGATGAATGTACAGTCCGTCTTCACAGATCTGCCCTTCTCAGACGGAGCACCAGGTGGAGAATGGGCTCCTTCTAGGATGTTGTAGTCAGGCAGATAAAGTATCTTCCAGCTGCTTACCGGCGAAGATCAGACGCTGCTGGTCAGGGGGAATGCCTTCCTTGTCCTGGATCTTGGCCTTGACGTTCTCAATGGTGTCACTTGGTTCCACCTCAAGGGTGATGGTTTTACCAGTCAAGGTCTTCACAAAGATCTGCATCCCTCCCCTGAGGCGGAGCACCAGGTGGAGGGTGGACTCCTTTTGGATGTTGTAGTCAGACAGCGTGCGTCCATCCTCCAGCTGCTTGCCAGCGAAGATCAGACGCTGCTGGTCAGGAGGAATGCCTTCCTTGTCCTGGATCTTGGCCTTGACGTTCTCAATGGTGTCGCTGGGCTCAACCTCAAGGGTGATGGTCTTGCCAGTCAGCGTCTTGACGAAGATCTGCATGCCTCCCCTGAGGCGGAGCACCAGATGGAGGGTGGACTCTTTCTGGATGTTGTAGTCCGAGAGAGTGCGTCCATCTTCCAGCTGTTTACCAGCAAAGATCAGACGCTGCTGGTCAGGAGGAATGCCTTCCTTGTCTTGGATTTTAGCTTTCACATTCTCAATGGTGTCGCTGGGCTCAACCTCAAGGGTGATGGTCTTGCCAGTCAGCGTCTTTACAAAGATCTGCATCTTTACGCTACAAAACAAAGATATCCAAATTGATTAATTTCGTTGTATGTGCTGCACTGGTGAAAACCTAAAACAACGAGTACAGGTTAATTTAGTATTGTTAGACAAGCCTGAGAAATTTCTAGTAATTTCCTCATCATAAAAGAAAGCGAAACAATACAAGGTATAACAGCAAACGCCATCACGAATGCTGACACAGCTGTGAGGCAGGGCGTAACAAATGGGCGATTGAAAACAAAATGGCGACGTTTTCCTCAGAAAATGGCCAGAAAACAATAACAACGGAACAAAACATTGATAACCCGAGAGACATGACTATTAATGAGTTATATTTCGAGCAGATAAGCGTTTAATAACATGTCGAATGCTAATAGACGTCGTTGAAAGAAAATACGCAGATAAATTGAGATTCACCGACCTCACCGCAGTTTCGCGGTATAATTCGCCGCCAAAATGACGAATGCGCACAAAACATACAGAAAACACACCGATGTATAGTATTTTAATATTCATCCACATTAAGCAACAAAAATGGACGAATTTAGTATATAGAAACGACCAGGCCGGCTAGCATTAAAAGCTAAAGAGTTAGCCTATTCAAAGATACACGTTTATATAATTCCACAAACGCTTCAATCCAAACAAAATAGCGTTATTTTTAAGTAGCGATATAACTGGCGTCGTTTGTGTATATTTTACTTCATACTTACAAACAAATGTTCTTTTCTGGAAGAGTGCGGAATACGTGAGTCTCTTTCCTCTCGTCACAGGAGCGAATTTAACCGCTCCAAACAAAAGCTCCGGGTATTTATACAGAACGCGCGGTATCCTTCCGCCGCTACGCCCAACGCACTACTTAAACAACTGCAGACATTCAAGTTGAAAACCTGGTTTTGTGGGAAGCGCCAGCATATGTGTTATGTTTAAGATATACAAAGGCGCATTTTATAAATTACTTTTGTGGACGTAAAACAGATATTTATGTTTGTTTTATGTGTTCGTGGGGGTTTGGGGACAGGCGGAGTGATATGATGCACCGCACAGGGTTGGCTCAGATCAAATGTTTCGAGATGAAAAACAAATACACCACAAGGATTGAAAATAACACATTGGTCGAATTTGTATGAATATTTTTATTGAAAGAATTCACTTAAAAAAAAAACCCCGAGGGAAAACATGGCGTTTTGGCAGAAGAATGGCTCAATTTAATATCTAGGTCAAGAAAATGCACGCAGGCACATAGCAACAGCATTCAGTGCGACGCCAAGCGCTACGTCACACTTCTCATTTCCCAAAACAAGACATAAACAACTGCAATCTTCAGGAAGTCCAGTGTAATTGATTTATGGTAAACTTTGTTCGATAAACAAAGTAAACAATACTCTTCTGAGAGCATCAGGAAGTAAAAATGTTGATCTCTGTCCAGTGTTTATGTCCGTCATGAGGCTTGTTGCTTTGAGATCAATCTATTGCATTACAACATTTTGGTACATAATAAGATTTAGCTGCCTAATTATGATCATAGATTCTGGCGATGTCAAAATAAGACCCCATGTAACCACAGCTATTGCAAAATAACGATGCTCCTTATTTCTTCTCAGGTTTCTCTGTATCTTGTGAAAGGCCTTCATGGTGTATGGCACAAGATGGTGTTGAATTATCCAAGGCTGAACACGAGCACATACTGCAATCAATGTAGGACTCTCTTCAGTTTCTTCCTGACTTTGGAGATACCTGTCAAACAATTAATGTTTTCAAACTGAATATAGTTTATTGAAAACAATGTGTAAGGACATGCAGCCTAATCATAGTAGTTTTACACGAAAGTATTGGGACATATAATGTAATTTAATTAGATAGCAAAACACCAAATCAAGTGGCATCTCGAAATAAATACATTTCTTAAACCAACTTCTGACATTTTTGCAATGACTTTTCATATTAACATGTTTTACAACCAGAAATCACTCAAAGTTATATTAAATCTTTTGCTGTATCATTTCAAACATCTATTTGTCAGCTGATTGGCTTGAAATATGTGCTTCTGCTGTCTTTCTTTCAAATAAATGAAGTATGTTTAACCATGTAAAGCCTGACATATACTTTATGCTTTAAACAAAGACAGCAGAAGCACATTTTTATATATATATGCACATTTTTTAATGGCACAGTTTATTGAATCTTTAGAGAAATATTTAAAGAAAATGTGCATATTCACTTTTTGTAGAATATCATATTCGATACATCAGGCTTTTATGGCTCATATAGTATGATATAGAATAACATGGAGCTACTTGAGAAAGAAGAAACACCTGTTTTATTCAGCGGCCCAAACTGAGCAAAAATATGCAGGTTGGTGCAGTTGAGGGAGGTTTTTAGAAAAGGCCTTTTACTTGCTAAACAAATATAAACTTTTGATGACAGAAGGCATGTAGTAGATCGTGTACAACCGGTTTTGTATATGATACAACTTAAAAGCATGCACTCACTTGTGCCCGTCTTTTCAAGTTCATGGGAGTTTTAAAATCTCCTCTCAGTACCTATGAAAGACAGACAAATGGAAATTATGACTGAATATCTAGCAACTCTGATCCTTGAGATGCACTGAATGAAATGAAATCATATTGTATGTCATATTCTGTGTTCAAATATACCCTTTTAGTATTGTTGATGACTTCCGGATCTGGTTGACCATAATCTGGTGGATTGGCGTTGGGGTTGTAGCCCAGCCTGCGCAGCATTGGCGCGATGCTCTCTATGTCTTGCTGGACATCTGCTGGGATGTGGCCTACCCAGCGTGTGAGGGCTTCCAGGTTAACTGGTTTGATCACTTGATCCGTGGAGCGTTCGGTTCTTAAAGACAAAGTGAAAAGCGAGGATCGATAGAAGGCCTGCAACCCAAAATATTAAAGGGACAGTTCACCCAAAAATGAAAATGCTGTCATCATTTAATCTCTCTCAAGTTGTCCCAAAACTGTATGAATTCCTTTCAGCTGTTGAACACAAAAGAAGATATTCTGAAGAATGTTGGTAACCAAACAGTTCATGGTACCCATTGACTTCCATAGTATGGAAGAAAATACTATGGAAGTCAATGGGTACCGTCAACTGTCTGGCTACCAAGATTCTTCAAAATGTAATCGTTTGTGTTCGACAGAAGAAAGAAACCCATACAGAAGGTGTGTAAACAATGACAGAATTGAACTATCCCTTTAAATATAATTTCGCCCTACCGAGACAGTGATACCCCTCCTGGCTGCCCGATGGCCTCCTCATGATGAAGCACTCCTTCATGCCACGGAGTGTTCAGAAAGCGCAGCACACGGTGCATGGTGGCTCGCGGCTGCAGCACCAGATCCTCATAGCGGACGGTCATACAGCGACTCCGGCCGACCACCATACACTGGGAGAGCATGACTTCGATTGCATTGCTCCATTTAGTCAGACAGTCCCTGTAGCTGGAGAGGTTGAAGCCAGCGATAGTCACTCGTCTGGAGATCATAGAGTGCACAGACGCCCGGCCGTCTCTGAGCATTAGCAGGAATTTAGAGCTGGAGGGACAGATGATGATGGCATGAGGAGTGAGACAGAATGACTCAAATGTCATGGAAGAAACTAGTAATCAAAAGGATTTGGATTTGGCATTGCTTTATGCAGCACAGAACAATGCCTCGGTTTTAGCCATTTTCCCAGTTGAAAAACAAATGCACTAGTAAATCTATGTGAAAATCTCTATGGAAACGATAGAAAAATACATTAAAAACAGTGTTGTTATATATATGTGACCTGGACCACAAAACCAATCATAAGGGTCCATTTTTTTAAAAAAAATTAAAAAAATAAGCTGAATAAATAAGCTTTCCATAGATGTATGGTTTGTTAGGATAGGACAATATTTGGCTGAGATACAGCTATTTGAAAATCTGGAATCTGAGGGTGCAGAAAAATAAAAAAAATTGAGAAAATCGCCTTTAAAGTTGTCCAAATGAAGTCTTTAGCAATGCATATTACTAATCAAATATTAAGTTTTGAGATATTTACGGTAGGAAATTTACAAAATATCTTCATGGAACATGATCTTTACTTAATATGCTAATGATTTTTGGCATAAAAGAAAAATGGATAATTTTGACCCATGCAATGTATTGTTGGCTATTGCTACAAATATACCCCAGCGACTTAAGACTGCTTTTGTGCTCCAGGGTCACATATATTTATCATTTTTTACTCTGCTAACTTACATTTTAAAAATATAATTAAAATAATAACAATTTATAAAATTATAATAAAAAAAATAAAATTAAAGTAAAATAAAATAAAAGCTAAAATAAATAAAATAATAAATAAAAATTATACATTTTAGATTGTATAAACAACTAAATTTTTTAAATTTTTTAAAGAAAGCATTGTTGGCTCCAGTGATGGCAAGTGTAAACGTATTTTTCATAATGCTACAAATGTCTTTGTGCAAAGCTTTTAAAATAAAATAAAATAATAAATTTTAGATTGTATCAGCAACAAGATTTTTACAGTTTCTTAAGAAAGCATGTTGGCCCCAATGATGGAACACACTCCATGTAAAATAAGTGTAAATCCAATTATCAGAAGTAGCCTACTACAAATAAAATAAATCTTACTTGGGGAAAATGTGTGACAGATAAACAGCACTCTTCAGTGTAAAAGGGTCCTTATTGCACAGCATTGGTGCAGGTTCCCCGTGCCGTGCGATGACCTCCAGCAGGAACGCTGTGGTCGCGGCGTCCAGCATCTCTTGACTGACTCCCTCGTCCTCCAGCGCCCAGCGCTCCTCCGTCTGCCTCCCCCAGCCCTGCCGCAGAGACAGTATCCTGGGGATCACCCGCGTCTCCTCCCCACAGCGGATGTCAGGGTGGGCGTCTAGCATGGCACGCATCAAGGTGGTCCCTGATCGTGGAACGCCACCCACAAACACCATCGGCGTGTTCTGGTTATACCGGTACTGTGTCTGGTTCCAGTTTCGAACCAGTATAGATGACACCATATGAGATCTGGGAACCTTTCCAGGGCATGTTAGCACTTGATATAGAGTAGTAAGCGTACAAGCTCCGAAGAGCGTTAGCAGGAGTACAACTGCCCTTTTGACTGACAGCCGCATCACGCTAAGACGGGAAAAAGATTTGATTTAAACACAGAAGTGACTGCACTTCCTCTGTTGGCTACTTCTGCAAATGTTTCGTTGATAACTGCAAGACAACTGATTACAGGAACCATGAGTGCCTTACAAAGCTCTTTTGATTCATCAGGTATTATCTTTGAATTACACAACATTCTTTAAAAAACACTTTTTTGCACATTAAAAAAGTGAAAGTGATTGATGCCACATGCATGACATGCACAGGAAATACAGGCTGCAGGTATAGAGCTGAAAAAAATAAAACGACATTGCACTGATAAAGTGATATGAAACGAGTTGCACTAAACACAATTCGTTAAGGAAATGATTAACTGACCTTCACGCCACAAACAAAGAACGACGCATGATCTCCAGGCTCAGTGCTCTGCGGTGGAGTCAAATGGGCAGAATGCACGAAGAGGAAGTGAATGTAGTTTAAAAACATTCAGACTATCAGCTCAGATCTTTCCTGACAGCTACAACCAGTGGCTTTTTCTTTTCCGGTCTCTCAGCCTCAAATGTGCTCAGTTTGTGCTGAACGATTCTTTGCTAACACGTGTATAAAAATGTGCAGATTTGATAGTAATGCAGCCATTTGACACAGTGTCATTTTCACAAGAAGATAAATCAAACAACGGAAAAGGGTGGACTGAGAAATGAGATAACATGCGAAACTTTCACTGTAGTAATGTGACTCTTGCATGCAAGTATGGGGCCAGGTGTTTCCACTCCATAACATATGACATATGCATAAGGAAATGTTTTTGCATACATTTGCTTTTGCTTCTAAAACACATTAGACTATGGAGAGTCATCACAGATTGAAAAATAAAATGATGTTAACTTTTTATCTCACAATCCAGCCTTTTTTTTTTTTTGCAATTCTGATAAAAAAAGGCCAGAATTCTGACTTTTTCCCCTCATTAAAAATTACAAAGGTTTATATCTCACAATTCAGACTTTTCAGAAGTGCGAGTTTATATCTCACAATTCAAACATTTATGAGTTTATGTCTCATGTTAATTTAAACTCCCAATTATGAGCTACTATTAATTCACGGTTGGGAGCTTAACTCAGAATTCAGAAAAAGTCAGAATTGCAAGCAAAAAAAAAAATTTGTGACAAAATCAGAATTGTGAGATAAAAAGTTTTTGATTTTTATACCGTGTGGAAAGGAGACTCTAGCAAAAGTCTCCATAATAAAGAATTGTTTTTGTAAATTTTCCTTCCAATGGGCAGATTTTGCCACAGATTTATCAGTGAAGCATAAATGTTCTATTAATAAATAAATAGAAAGAATAAAAAACAAAAGTTAATAAATACAGAAAAGAGTAAATGTAGGGGATAAAAGTAATACAAAAGTAAATTCAGGAGTGAATTTAATTTAAAAAAGCATTGTATTTGTTTTATCAATTCATTTATTTTCTTTTATTTGAAATTTTAAATAGGTTTGGGGCTCCACGTCTGTCAGTTCTCTTTTTAAAATAAACCAGGACACGTCAGTGTTAGAAAAGATTTAAATGAATTTATTTATTTTTTCACATTTCTTTAGAGAAATCAGTTACATTTTTTTTTCTTGATCTCCAAAATGAAGTATTCATCAATCAGCAGAGAACATTTCACATATACTTCAAAATAAATACATCATCTGCTCTCTGCTGCAGTAGGACGTCACTTGCAGGGGAAACAAATACTACTTTAAAACCTGCACTACAAACTGCTCTAAGTACAAAGACTTAAAAATGACAGCAGGCAGGACGGGCCACAGACAGACACAGGACGGCGCCACCACCACCCCTTTATATCGGAGCAAAGGGCTTACTCCAGGGTTAAACTGTCCCGTAAGTCACGGTATTGAGGCGAAAGAACACTGTGCAAACTCTTCACTTGTTATTTTCCACTTGCTCGTAAATGCCACTCACACGCTCTCACACTCACACACACACACACACACACACACACACACACATACACACACACACACACACACACACACACGGGTGTTGAATGGCAGAATGAGAACCTCTGGCTGTGAGAGCATACATGTCGTAAAACCACAGTAACGTCTACTGGCTGAATGATCTCTGCACTAGTACTTCCTGTTTCACAGCCCCGTTCCCTTCACACCCCTCTCTGTCATCTGGAGGTTGGGGAGGTGGGGAGAGTGGAGTTGACAGGATCTATTTACATCACTTCCTGTAAGCGCTGGAGCAGTACGGGACGTGTGTGTAGGCCTCTTCATATGGACACCTCATATTCTCTCGCATCCTGTACAATAACACAAGAAAATTACATGCATGTCAGCATGACGGAGGATCTTCCAATGAGTGATCATGAAAAAAAAAAAAATGTTGTCGCTGTTGCAGCATCACTAGAGCATCCTGGGTGATTTCCAGGCCCTTGTTATGCAGTTTAGGATAGTTCCTAGGTTGTTGCTAGGGTGTTTTGAGTGTTTTCAGGTGCTACAGTAAACTGGGTGGTTTCCAAGGGGTTCTGGCTGGTTGCTTTGGAGTTACTAGGTGGTTGTTAGGGCGTTTTGAGTGTTTTCCGTTGCTATGGTGAGCTGGGTGGTTTCCAGGGTGTCACCATGTAGTTTACAAGAGGTTTAAGGTGGTTACTAGAGAGTTACTAGGTGGTTGCTAGGTTGTTTTGAGTGTTTTCAGTCGCTAATCTGGGTGGTTTCCAGGGTGACGCTTTGTAGTTTTCAAGGGATTCTGGCTTGTTGCTAGGGAGTTAGTAGGAGGTTGCTAGGGTGTTTTGAGTGTTTTCTGTTGCTAGGGTGATCTTGGTGGTTTCCATTGTGTCGTTATGTAGTTTCCAAAAGGTTCTGGCTTGTTGCTAGGGAGTTACTAGGTGGTTGCTAGGGTGTTCAGTTGCTATGGTAATCTGGGTGGTTTCCAGGGTGGCACTATGTAGTTTCCATGGAGTTCTGGCTGGTTGCTAGAGTGTTTTTAGTGTTTTCAGTTGCTACGGTGAGCTGGGTGGTTTCCAGTGTGACGCTATGTGGTTTCCAAGGGGGTCTGACTGGTTGCTAAGGAGTTACTAAGCGGTTACTAGGGTGTTTTAAGTATTTTGAGTTGCTAAGGTGAACCGGGTGGTTTCCAGGATGGTGCAATATAGTTTCCAAAAGGTTCTGGCTGATTTCTAGGGAGTTACTAGGTGGTTGCTAGAGTGTTTTCAGTTTTTTCAGTTGCTACGGTGATCTGACTGGTTTCCAGGGTAGCGCTATGTAGTTTCCAAAAGCTATGTGGTTTTCAAAGAATTCTGACTTGTTGCTAGAAGTTACTAGGAGGTTGCTAAGGTGTTTTGAGTATTTTCAGTTGCTAGGGTGATCTGGCTGCTTTCCAGGGTGGCGCTATGTGGTTTCCAAGGGATTCTGTCTGGTTGCTAGGAGTTACTAAGTGGTTACTAGGGTGTTCTGGATCAGTGGTGCTAAGTTGTTGCTAGGGGGTTGCTCAGATGTTTTGGATGATTCTTATGCAGTTGCTATGGTTCTCTGGGAAGTTTGCCAGAGCAAAGCAATTTAGTGGTTCTGGGTGGTTGCTAAGTAGTTGGTAGGCGGTTGCTCAGGTGTTCTGTGAGATTCTCACCCCTCCAGTCTCATAGAGAGGGTTGTCAAACTCGGTTTCCACGGTGATCTGGCTGTAGGGATGCGGATACATCAGAGGAAGTCTCAGGTTTGAATGATAACGGCACCTGAGGAACAGAGAAGAGAGTTTGACGGGCTCAAGCACAGCACATGTTCTGGTGTTCACGGTGTTTTATCATTACGCTTCAAGCCATTACATGCTTTATGAAGAAAACAATCTCATTTCACAAGCGGTGGCTCTAAGCACCGTTTCATTAGTACAAGTCGCTTTGAGCGATCTATTAAATCAGAACCAGAACATGTGTAAGTGCCCATGAACATGGCAGCTCTTTACTGTTGTGCAGTTAGTAAATACTAAAGAGCTGTTCTCACCTTAGACTGTCTGCATTGCTCACCTGGTGACGTAGATGTAGGCTCCTCCCAGTAAAACAGACACTAGCAGCACCAGGATAAATATTGCTAGAGCCATACTTCCCCCATCAAAAGAAGAGTCTGCCGCCGCCTCAGCCACTAAACAAGATACAAGGATGATATACGTTAATAATTCATTTCCACCTGCATTACCCTCTACAACTATCAAATATTATAAATATATGATCTCTCTCATACAGTAACGATGCACTTTTTCTGCTTGTGATATTAAAAGGTAGACACTTTACAATATAAAAGACACGATATAAAAAAGCTAAACCTTTGCTTAAATTAGTACATTAAAAATAAAACTTACCCTCTAGTGCATGATTGCTAGAGCATTCATGATTGGCTGAAATATATTAGGTAAAAAATGAAAATATTTAATACATACTTCAGCATTTAATGTATAATATTATAATACACACACACACACACACATATACATATATATACACTGCTCAAAAAAATTAAAGGAACACTTTGAAAACACATCAGATCTCAATGGGGAAAAATATCATGCTGGATATCTATACTGATATGGACTGGGTAATGTGTTAGGAATGAAAGGATGCCTTTTATCGTTTTGATGGAAATTAAAATGATCAACCTACAGAGGGCAAATTCAAAGACCCGAAAATCAAAAGTTAGTCCATTGCCAAAATGGCTAGTCCATTTTGCTGAAATTTCATTGCAGCAACTCAAAATGTTACTCAGTAGTTTGTATGGACCCCACGTGCTTGTGTGCATGCCTGTCAACATCGGTGCATGCTCCTAATGAGACGACGGAGTCTGGGGTATTTTCTCCCAGATCTGGACCCAGGGCATCACTGAGCTCCTGGACAGTCTAAGGTGCAATCTGGCGCCGTCAGATGGACCGAAACATAATGTCCCAGAGGTGTTCTATTGGATTTAGGTTAGGCGAGCGTGGTAGCCATTCAATGGTATCAATTCCTTTATCCTCCAGGAACTGCCTGCATACTCTTGCCACATGAGGCCACCAGGAGCAACCCAGGACCCACTGCACCAGCGTAGGGTCTGACAATGGGTCCAAGGATTTCATCCCGATACCTAATGTCAGTCAGGGTGCCATTGTCTAGCCTGTAGAGGTTTGTGCGTCCCTCCGTGGATATGCCTCCCCAGACCACCACTGACCCACCACCAAACCGGTCATGCTAAACGATGTTACAGGCAGCATAACATTCTCCACGGCTTCTCCAGACCCTTTCACTTCTGTCACATGTGCTCAGGGTGAACCTGCTCTCATCTGTGAAAAGCACAGGGTGCCAGTGGCGGACCTACCAATTCTGGTGTTCAATGGCAAATGCCAATCAAGCTCCACGATGCCGGGCAGTGAGCACAGGGCCCACTAGAGGGCGTCAGGCCCTCAGGCCACCCTCATGAAGTCTGTTTCTGGCTGTTTGGTCAGAGACATTCACACCAGCAGCCTGCTGGAGGTCATTTTGTAGTGCTCTGGCAGTGCTCATCCTGTTCCTCCTTGCACAAAGGAGCAGATACCGTTCCTGCTGATGGGATAAGGACCTTCTACAGCCCTGTCCAGCTCTCCTAGAGTAACTGCCTGTCTCCTGGAATCTCCTCCATGCTCTTGAGACTGTGCTGGGAGACACGGCAAACCTTCTGGCAATGGCACGTATTGATGTGCCATCCTGGAGGAGTTGGACTGCTGTGCAACCTCTGTTGGGTCCAGGTGTCGCCTCATGCTACCAGTAGTGACACTGACCCTAGCCAAATGCAAAACTAGTGAAAAACAGTCAGAAAAGATGAGTAGGAAAAAAATGTCAGAGGCCTCTACCTGTAAAACCATTCCTGTTTTGAAATTATTCTCATTCGGTGTTGCCCATCTAGTGCTCCTGTTATTAATTTCATTAACACCAAAGCAGCTGAAACTGATTAACAACCCCCTCTGCTACTTAACTGACCAGATCAATATCCCAGAATTTTAATTGACTTGATGCTATACTCTGATTAAAAAGTGTTCCTTTAATTTTTTTTGAGCAGTGTATATATATATATATATATATATATATATATATATATATACAAATTTTTTTAGTTTAATTTGTATATATATATATATATATATATATATATATATATGTATATGTATATGTATATATATATATATATATATATATATATATATATATATACACAAATTTTTTTAGTTTAATTTTTTTTAAGTAATGGTGATCCCAAAATGGCAATCCAAACATTTGTACTTTGTTTTCTATTTATTCACTATTTATTTTTATTTATTTTACTATTTATTACTACCTAATGAAGCTGCATTACAGACATTTAATGAATATTCTGAATATTCTTAGAATATATGTAATGTTTAAATATAAATTCTTTGAATACTAATTTGAATGTAACAACCTTTGACAACTAAATATCGGTTAAAGCTGCATAACAAAAATGTAGTGAATATTCTAAGACAATATTACATTTTTAAATATATATAAATACACTCTTTGTATATTCATTAAATACATCTGAAAATTCTTTTGAAAAGAAAATCTCTGTTATGGAGCTCAGTTAGCACAGTAATTGTTGGGAAGTAAAATAATAATAAAAAAGTATAACAATAATAATAATAATAAATTATTATTATTATTATATAAAATAAATAAATACATAAATAAATCTTGGTATAAAGGGTTAACCCTGTACATTTATACATACTTATTTTTAGTAAATACCATAAATGCTTCTTACCTCTACAAAGAGGTAATGGACCACTCCAAAAAGAGGGATTTCCCAGAATGCACTTGATGGCCATCTCACCAATGAGCTCATAGCCTTGGTAGCACATGAAGGTTAGAGACTCTCCCGGTAGGTAAAGCCTTTTAGACAATATCTGGTAGCCGTTGTCAGGAAGGCCAGGATTCTCACAGGAAACGGACTCTTCCGCTAATATACAGAGAATTAAATCAGGAATAATTGAGGGATTAAACAGGAGCTAAAACATAAAATACAGAAATACTGGATGAAACATTTGTGGGAACTCACACACGCAATGAGGCAAGCGAGACGTCCAAACAGGAGTGCCGGGTTCTCGACCATAGCAAGTGAGAGTGGCGCCGCCCTGCAGGACGTATCCGGGAATGCAGCTGTACTGGATAGTGGTGCCAACCAAGAGTTTGGGATCAGACAGCGTGCGTGTGGAGTGCTCCACGTGTCCAGGGTCTGTGCAGTACATAACTAATGAGGGGAAGCAAGAAAAGGAGACACAGCTGAGAAGGTTGACATTTGAATCTGCTGAAAGTAAAAGTTCCTCAGACTCTAATTAGCAAAGACACCCAACTGTGCTTGACTCACTCTTCTCACAGAACGGAGGCTGCGTGCTCCAGCTCAGGTCCACCTGACAGGTCAGGGTTTCACTGCCCACCAGGTCGTACCCCGGGTCGCACTGATACGTGATACGAGCTCCACGCACCAGCGCTGCGTGAGAAGTGGTCTTCCAGCCGTTCTGGATCTCAGGGAGGTCTGGACACGAGTCGTTGCGTGACACCTCTGAAAAAAGGAGCAAAATTACTGAACCTCTTCTATTCATCACACAGACAATCTCTCCGTTTTTTGTTTTTTTTTATGATATTAACAGAAAAAAAAAATACAGGAGAATAGCAAAACAAACTGTCACCACTTCACCTCTATTTTTATATATATATATATATATATATATATATATATATATATTACTTTAAATGTTAGTGATGTCTTAATTATTTAATGTATATGTTTAAATAAATATTTTATGAAACAAGTTATAACTAAATTATATTTCAACAACAAATAGAAACTGTATAATTTAGAAGTTAATTTAAAAACAATTTACATGTTTGCATACAATTTTTTAATTTGAGTGTCTTGTTATAGTTAAAAATAAATAGTAATTAAATTTAAGTTTGGGCTCTGTTGTTAATTGTAACCTTTTATTAATGTAAAAGGGCTCCCTATAGTTTAGAGCAGAAGCTGAGGTAGATTTTTATCCCTAAGAAAATTTTAATTGAATTTATTTTAAGAAAGAGCAATGTTCATAACATGAACAAACAATGATCAATACATTTATTACACTATTTATTCATCTTTGTTAACGTTAGTTAATAAAAATACAGTTGTTCATTGTTAGTTCATGTTAGTTCACGGTCCATTAACTAATGTTATCAAACACAACTTGAGATTTCAATAATGCATTAGTACATGCTGAAATTAACTAAGATTAATAAATACTGAAGAAGTATTGTTCATTCTTAGTTCATGTTAACTAATGAACCTTATTGTAAAGTGTTACCAATAAAACTAATAAAATAAATATTAATCTCCCCCACACCTAGGACATGATTTAAAAGGTGTGTCATTATATCTTCTAAGTGACTGGACAATTTTTGCCTAGCAGATAATAAAGATCCCATTTACTGACATTAAACGAGAGATATGACTCATAGAGACCAGAATATCACACGAGGGTGGATTTTATTGACTTAGGACAGTTAGTAACCACCTAACCACCCACAACACCCTAGCATTTCGGAGGCGACTTATGCACAAGCAAGCACCACACTCATTTGTAGGAAATATAAAATCTAGTTTTATATTATTTTTGGCCTTGCGGGAATCAAAAAGTCAAGTTGAACTTGCTTTGCCCACACGAACGTGTGTAGGAGCATGTGCGCTAACCGCTAGGTCACAGATCTGACACTTTCAGTTCTTTATTCATAAGATTTCAGATCTTGTAGTTGGCAAAAAAATCATAAATAAATGTAAAAGGCCTGAGTAAATGAATTGTTTTATTTAAAAGGCATTCAGAAGAGTTTTCCAACTCCAGATCAGTTATTCCTAGTATAGCTGGATGTTCGTGTACGCTGTTAGCGCAGCGCTAATGGTGGCTTCTTTAGATTCCACATGCACTCAGTTCATGAGCGGTTTTGATCAAGAGCAAATCGAGCGTCATTGTGAATTCACAGCGCGTCTGTGACCTTTATTCAGCTGGGAACTTTATCCTCTACCATTATATGAACATAAAAAGAGTATCTCTGTCTTTTTAGTTCAAGCCATTACTGGAGATTGCATGGTAACGTGCTCTGTGTGTGTGTGTGTGTGTGTGTGTGTGTGTGTGTGTGTGTGTGTGTATGTGTGTATCCTATGGGAGAGGATAGAGACAAAACTAAATGTGAATGAATGAGGGCAGGCAGGAGAGAAGGAGGAGAAGAGAATGATGGGAGATTTCAGGAGCTGAAAATAGTTGCATCTGTGCAAAAAAAAAAAAAAAAAGCACTGATTGAAATGCATGTCGACCACTTGAGAACATAATGGATCGGTTGAAGTAATTTGAAAAGAAAGAGTTGCATTGAGATTCTGTCTGTGTGTTCGTGACACTCATACGAGACTGAAAGTTTGTGCATAAAGCTTGCCTTTATTTGGGAAATTAAATGTGTCTTTATACTGTGATGGACTAATTTCGTTTAGCCAGACTAAAGTCTGCTCCAGTGTTGTTATTGTTAACTAAAACTTTGTTAGTGTTTGTTAATTGAAATGAAGCTGAAATAAAATAAAATATAAATATTAGATGGAAAATGTAAACTTAAACTTGAATGAAAATTTAAAAAAAAAAAAACTTAAAACGTTTAAATTGAAGTACTAAAATTACTAAAACTGAAATATACTATATATAAAAATAAATTTTAGATGAAAAACTTAAACCTATTTAAATTTTTTTCATTCATTTTTTTTCATTTATATATTTTTTTATTTCATATTTAGGTTTAGTAATTTTAGTACTTCAGCTTAAACTACTGTTTTAAGTTTAGGTTTTTTGATTTGCTAACATTTATATTTTATTTTTAGTAATTTTAGTACTTAAACTTAATTTTATTTTATTTCAGTTCTTTGCCATGGCAACATTTCTAATTTAACAGAATTAAAAAAAAAAAAAAAAAAAGGAAATAAAATGAAAATAAATTTTAGATGAAAAACTTAACAAAAAAAATACAAACTAAAACTTAAAAATGTGAAACTCCAATGTAAAAAATGTTTTTCAAGTTTAAGTTTTATTTCAGTTATCTGCCACGGCACAGTTAAAGTACTAAAATAATAATTGTTTTTAAAAAAATTAAAGCTATATAGCAATATAATTAAAAATTCATAAAAAAATTACAAAAGCACGTATCAAAATTACTAAACCAAACTAAAACTGAAAATAAAAGCTAATTCAAAATAATAAATACTATAATAGCGTATAAATAATAATAATTTAAGGTCTCGGTTTAAGGTCTCATCCGAAGGATATAGGTATATAACACTAAAATAACATTGCTCTGGTCCACAATGCAGTTTCTTCTGACCAAGGACTGCCCAAAAGACAGAAAATCTATCAAGTAACCAACCACTGTTTGTTGTTTTATATGACGTTTATGGGCAGGTTAATATGAAGTATTTAAGTGTTCTCCAAGACATCTTGCTTATTATGCAAACCAAACTCTTCAGTTCCAGACAATCAGGTTTTGAGAACACTCCTGCCATTTTGTGTGCATGAGACTGAGTCTAATTTATGCCTTTTAACTGTGTTGCAATTAGCTCAAGTGTCCTTACCCATGTAGTTGATGATGAAACCCTCTCCTTTCCCAAAGACCAGGCCGGCTGGGTCTGAGTGGAAGGTGATGGTGAGGTCAGGGGTCGAGGAGGACATCTTAAACGGGCTGGTTCCCCCAACAAACTGCCCCAGTATACGTGTTGTGACCTCGTCTCCATCCAAAATGGTTAGCATATCACTGTCGCTGAGATTCAAGCTAATGAGAGAGAGAGAAAGAGACAGTGGGCGAGAGGTGAGGGGTTTGTGTGGGAGGAAATGAGAAAATGAACGAGTCACTCAGGCGGTTTGGTGAGTCATCGCATCCAGCAGGTCTGTGGGCTTCGTTCGATTCCAGCAGCAGCAGCAGCAGCTTGACACGTCAGCCAGCAAAGCAGCCAAAGCTGCAGACTTTGCTGTTGTTTTCCGAACTGAATGTTCCAGAAGGACTTACAGCTGCACGTCCAGCAGGACGCGCTTGTCCTCGCCGACGTGAATCCTCCAGCTGCAGTCCTCGCCCTCCCCGTACCATTCGGGCCAGTTTGGGGACAGGATAACGCCACTGGGGCCGGACAGGTCACCGCCACAGAAAGCTGCAGAGAGGCCACACAGACACGTGTCGCATTGATTTCTCTGTCACATTGTTTCCTGTTGCACGATTCAGTGAAACAAATCTCAAAAAACTGTCATGTCACAATTAGCATATATATATATATGTGTGTGTGTGTGTGTGTGTGTGTGTGTATGACATTTATCTGTCATTTTTTTATCAATATACTTGTTCTAATTATTTATCCAATATTATGTTAAATATCATTATTTAGTACATATATGTGACCCTGGATCACAAAAGGATCTTAAGTCGCTGGGGTATATTGTAGCTTCTCTGCTGTCTTCACGTGATATCGGAAACTTCCTATTTCCCACTTATGAAGTCGTGATTCTCCCATGGTATTGTCTGTATGTTTGTCTGTATATGGCTTTCATATACAGTAATAATAACAATAAAAACTACGTTAATACGCGATAAAATAATTGTCTGCGTTAATTAATTAATGTGTTAACGCGATAATAACATTAACTTGTTAACTTGCCCAGCCCTAATATATATATATATATATATATATATATATATATATATATATATATACACTATATTGCCAAAAGTATTGGGTCACTCCCTTCTAATGAACAGGTTTGACTACTTTAGTAATTTCTATGAGTACAAATCTTAATGTTAAATCATATAATGATATTCTAGGAAATTGTGTGCTTCTAATATTATAGCAACAGTTTGGACAGGACCCTTTTCTATTCTAACATGACAATGCCTCTGTGTATAAGACAAGGTTCAAAAAGAAAATGATTGATTGAGTCAGTGTGGAAGAACTTGACTGGTCTGCATAAAACCAAGTCCTAATCCCAGTTGAACACTGGCTCTGGTGTGACTGTAAATGCAGACCTTGAGCCAGAAACTCATCACCAAACACCAATGACTTGTACATACACTATATAGACAAAAGTATTGGGACACCCCCTTCTTTAGAACAGAAAAATGCACTTCCAAATCTGTGGCAACAACAATGGGAACATAATTCATGTATTTAAAAATTGTATTTCCATCTCTGTTGCTGGAAGTGTCTAAAATGACTGTACCCATATGTACAAGTCATTGGTGTTTGGTGATGAGTTTTTGGCTCAAGGTCTGCATTTACAGTCACACCAGAGGTGTTCTTTTTGAACCTTGTCTTATACACAGAGGCATTGTCATGTTAGAATAGAAAAGGGTCCTGTCCAAACTGTTGCTATAATATTAGAAGCACACAATTTCCTAGAATATCATTATATGCTTTAACATTAAGATTTGTACTCATAAAAATTACTAAAGTAGTCAAACCTGTTCATTAGAAGGGGGCGACCCAATACTTTTGGCAATATAGTGTATATATATATATATATATATATATATACATTGATTATTCTGTCACATTTTTTATTTGATTGTTTATAAGATTTTTATTATAATTACATTCTTAACATTTCATTTTTGATTCTATTATAGTCAAAATTATCTTTCAGAATGTTCAGCACAGTAAAATTTGTTCTCTAACAAGCTCTGATTTGTGGCCTGTGCATCTGGTTGTGAAACTCCAGACTCCAGTATGCTGCATTAATTGTGATATTAATTGCATGTGGCACCCAAGCGTTAACAAGCATGTGTAACACACCATGTTGGGGATGACCAGCGTTACGTTCAGCTGTTATCTGTTACGACCTAATGCCAGTCACAGGAAACCTCATTTATCCCCGTTAAAGATGAATTACAACAAGGTTAAATACAGGGCAACAACTAAAAGTCAGTGACTACTGATGATCAGGCCAACATGTGAGAATATTCATCAGCCTAACAGCAAAAAAGATGAAATTTTAAAAAGCACTACTTAGATCAAAGGCTGTTTTTGAATATTAACATACCATTAACATTCAATGCAATTACCATAGCATAATTAGAGAAGCGTTTTAATTAGCTTCAAATCTGCCAGTCCCATGACATTTAGCAAATGTCGTAAATGTTGTCTGGCAGTGATGTGTGTTGTGTAGCACGTAGGGTAACGTAATCCTCTACCTTTGCAGAGGGGCTCCGTGTCGTTCCAGTAGGGGTCTCGTGTGTTGATGCACTCGATGACGGGCGGCCCCTGCTCCAGCGAGTGCCCGGGGTCACAGGTGAACTGCACCACCGTCCCCACTCCGTAAGTCGGGTCAGTCGAGCTGAAGTTTCCATTTTGGATGTACGGCTCGTAGCAGTGGCCCTTCTCAAATGCTAAATGTGAACAATTAGAACAAGCTCTGTTAGACATGTAGATTTATTTATTTGGCAGATGCGTTTATCCAAAACGACTTACAGTTGAGGAATACAAGTGATTCATCATAAGTTGGCAATAAACACAGAAGTGCCAGTTATACAAGTTTTCAGTGATGGCTCAAAATAGTAAAAGCTAGGACAGGAAGGGATTAAGGGATAATGAGAGCACAGAGAATTTATTTATTTATTTATTTTTTATGAGGATGCAGTTAGTTAAAGTAACGAATGAAATCCAGAGAAACATGTTAGCTGGATTAGCTATACTTAATGTACAAATGTTATTGCATGAGATTTAAGATATAAAAATAAAAGATATTAAGAAATAAGATACAATATCAAACAAATTTTATTTATGTGTTTAAAAAAAGATAGCATACTTTTAACAAGCAACAACGTAACAAAAAATAAATAAATATTTGAGGTTTTAAATGATTTCCAGATGTCAAATGTTAGTCGAACATGTTCCTGAGAGCAGTTGGAAAAACTGTATATATTTCATCTAACGCACTGAAATGTACACATTTTTAAGTGTTACTTAACCCTCTGATGCGTGATGTCTGCTACAATTTGGCAGGTCTTTCTCCAGCTTTTTTAAACATTCAGGTTGTTATGTTACATGTTTACATATCACTGTCTTCTTGATTGTATTTATTTATTTATGACAACAAAAACTCAAAATAGCTGATGAAAGTGGTGATGCATAAAGTACTGAAATATTTACTACTATTTACTTTTTCAGTACAGAGACAAATTGATTAAATTTATATATGTAAAATTATGCATGTTTAAAAAAGTAAGTAAACTTTAATTATTGTATAAAGATTACGTTTATACAACAATTAATTTGTTTTGTACAATAATTAAGTTATTTTTCCTAAAACATCAAACATACATAAACATATTTATGTTTTATCTATTTATAAACCCTAATATTATTAATAACCTAAATGTACTGTATTTATTTATTTAAAACATTAAGCAATTTAAATACAGTTTTCCTTTCCTTTACCTTCCTGATTTAATATTTTATGCATCAGCGATGTGTTTGCCCGACATGTTTGGTGTTACAGAGATGAAAGTGGTCTACCTTCATAACGTATGTTGAATCCAGTGTTGTGAGTGTTAGGTTGGTCTGTTATAAACTGGACCCGAACAGCCGGACCTTCGCTGATCACTCCCTCAAACGGGATGGGACCGCCACGCCCAGAATCAAACAGGACCACCGAACCTGCATCAAGGCCGCTCCATAAGACCAGCCTGTATCATGGGAGAAGGCCTGAGTCTCTTATATACATATAAAAAGCATGCATTGATTTAGATGACACATGCATTTACCTGTCTGTCGGGCCCAACACCATTCTCTCCAAATGCAGGTGCAGCCTTTGGCCGTTTGGAGCCTCCAGGGACCAAGAGCAGCTGCGGTCCAGGGTGCTGTTAGGGCCCGAATGGGGAGAGGGGGACAGCACCCGGCCCACCGTGGCGTTTTTTACAACCCCTCCACACAAAGCTTGAAGAGAACAAAATGGAAAATGTGTCACTAACAGTAAGGTTCATGATTTACTTTTTGAAATAAATAATAATGAAAGAAAAAAAATATAATAAAATATTTTTAAATAATAAAAAGTAAAATTAAGTGGAAATTATTGATGTAATTATTATTTTAAATTTAATATATACATGATAATAATAGAAATGCATTATTTAATAATAATAATAATAATAATTTATTATTATTATTATTATTATTATAATATTTTAAGTATATGTATGTGTATATATAGTAAGTCTCTATCTATTATTACCCCTCCACACTAAGTTTAAAAGAACATAATGGAAAATGTATTATTATTATGTTTTATATTTATATTTGAAGAGTTTATTTGCAAAAACGGATAACTCAGTTTTTTTTAAATTTTCAAAAATCATGTTTTTTATTATGTTTTCATGTTTTTATTGTGTTTTATTGAGTTTTTTAAAGTTATTTTTTAACCTAACCTAATAAAAAAAAAACCAACAACTGCAGTTTAATTGAGATTGACTGGAATGCACAATGAAAAAACATGATTTTTGAGAATTGTTAAAAACATTGTTATCTGTTTTTAGTTAAATGAACTCTTCATTTATTTATTATTTATATTTTTATATAAATAAATAAATAGTATATAGATACACTACCAGTCAAAAGTTTGGGAATGGTCAGATGTAATGTTTTTAATGTCTCTTCTGCTCATCAAGGCTGCATTTATTTGATCTCAAATACAGTAAAAATGGTAAAATATTATTTCAATTAAAAATAACTGTTTTCTATGTGAACATATTGTAAAATGTAATTTATTTCTGTGATTCAATGCTGCATTTTTAGCATCATTACTTCAGTCTTCAGTGTCACATGATCCTTCAGAAATCATTCTAATATTCTGATTTGCTGCACAAGAAACATTTCTAATTATTATCAGTGTTGAAAACAGTTGTGCTGCTTAATACTATTGTGAAAACCAAGATACATTTGATTTTTAAGGGTTCTTTGATGAATAGAAAGTCCAAAAGAAAAATATTTATTTGAAATAAAAATCTTTTGTAACATTCTAAATATCTTTCCAGCCATTTTATCATCTTCCAAGTATGTATATATATATATATATATATATATATGTGTGTGTGTATATATATATATATATATATATATATCACTTGTTGCTTTACTAATCTCAGTGTCTCACCTCTGCAGCTTGGCTCATGTTGGCTCCACACAGGCAGCGAGGCATTGAGACAAGTGAGTGTGGCATCCCCCTGAAGGTGGTATCCCATGTGACACTGGAAATAGGCCGTGCCTCCGGGATGCAGATCTTTTACTGATACCTCACCAAAATGAGGCCGTCGAGGTAGGGCACAACTCAGGCGAAAAACTGGACAAGAAAGAGTATGTGATTATCCTTCAAAAACTCTCCTTTTACGACATCTGAGTAAATAATGACAGATTTTTTGGGGTGAACTACTCCTTTAATCATTTATGAATAAAATGAATGCTAATGCCACTCGAGGACGCTGATTGAAACAAATTGCACACAAGACGGCACAAGAAAGCCTTGTGAAATGAGCCCTGGAGTGAAACTACAAGTACATTAGCCGGTTAATGGACACGGCAGAAGCTATCAAGTTAGATAAGCGAGCAAATTAACCAAATGGAGAATTTTTCAATTAAAAGTTTGGAGGCAAAGTCTGGCCGGTGTCTAACAAGCTCAATAAGAGCCCCACAAGTGCTGAGACTTCCGGATGAGGAGCGTTTTTAACATTTACACAAGCACCTGCGGGACTCATTACTATAATATTACATAAACATCAGAGTTTTATGTAAAAGAGTAATTATCTCTATAAAACCACAGCAAGAGGCAAGTCCCAAAGATGCTGTGTTTAATGCATAAGTGGCTTGTTTTGAAAAAGACTCACTTTGATAATGCAGCTGAAACATGCCGACTCCTCCCTCTGGAGACGAGCGGTAGAACACAGACAGCGTGTTGGTCGGACTGCGGATCACCTGACCTTCCACCAGAAGCGTCTGATTGGCCAGCACGAGCAGGGCCCCGCCTTCATCCACCCCTCTGATTGACAGCTGCTCGCCTTCTGACAGGTTGACACTTTTGACCTACAACGAGGGAATGCCAATCATGTTAGCAGGAAACACTGGTAAGAAACACACAGTACACCATGAACAGTACAGCATTCACACTAACATTCTTATCATCTTCATTTGAGAACACAACAACAACAAAAAAAATACATGGTGCAATGATGGTATTATATCATGGTAATTATAGCATGGTACCTTCATGGATGAGGAAGTCTCAAAATATAGAGACCATGACATTGACCTCACTCAAAACAATATGTATAACAATATAAGCTAAAAATTTCTTAAATAATATGAAATGGCTTGTCCCCTTCATCTGATGAGACACTTCTAAGAATTTTACAGTTATTTTATGTTATTTATATGCCTCTTTATTCTTGAATAATTTTGTTGCAAGGTATGTATGTATGTATGTGTGTGTATATATATATATATATATATATGTGTGTGTGTGTGTGTGTGTGTGTGTGTGACCCTGGACCACAAAACCAGTCATAAGTGTCAATTTTTTGAAATTGATATTTATATATCATCTGAAAGCTGAATAAATAAGCTTTCTATTTGGCCGAGATACAACTATTTGAAAATCTGGAATCTGAGGGTGCAAAAAAATCAAAATATTGAGAAAATTGCCTTTAATATATTTATGGTAAGAAATTTACAAAATATCTTCATGGAACATGATCTTTACTTAATATCCTAATGATTTTTGGCATAAAAGAAAAATGGATAATTTTGACCCATACAATGTATTTTTGGCTATTGCTACAAATATACCCCAGCGACTTAAGACTGCTTTTGTGCTCCAGGGTCACATATATATATATATATTGAATACATAATAATAAATAAGAATAAAATACTGTACATTTTTAATATTTTAATAAAAATTTGTGCTGTCAAACGATTAATCGCGATTAATCGCATCCAAAATAAAAGTTTTGATTGCGTAATATATGTGTGTGTTCTGTGTATATTTATTACGTATATATAAATACACACACATACAGTATATATTTTGAAAATATTTACATGTATTTACAACTCTATATTTATATTCATATAATTTATATTATAAATAAATACATTTAATATATAAAAATAACATACTTCTCTGAAATATATACATGCATGTGTGTGTATTTTTATATACATTATTAATCATTTTGACAGCACTAATAAAAATATTAAAAAATCTATGTAAATATTTATACACACATTTATTTTAAAACATCATTAAAACAATGCTTATATATAGTGTCAAAATTGTCATTAGTATCAATGTTAGACACTTTTATTCTGAAAATAAAAAAAGTTTCAAAGGCCAAAAGTTTTAAATAGTTTTTTTTCACACCATGTTGAAAAAGTAACTAATTTACATATATATTTTTCATATGGTTCATTTAAATAGTGTCATTGGTGTTACATTTTCATAGTTTTTCATTGAAAAAGAATGATTTGTTAAAACAATTTCAGAGAGATTTAATACATTTTGATGCATTTTCCTTGAAATAACATGCACGAATAAATTGTGAACAACAGCCGGAAAATGCATTAAGAAAGTAAAAAGCGTGCATTTTGATTTCATGTTGACTTGAAAGCATATCACAGCCAGCATGGATTATCCGTATCTCATCCGATCCCATGAGGACTGTGTGTGTGTGTGTATACATACCAAATTAATTGGAAGAGTTTTAATCCCTTGAGACAGAATATTCAACACACACACACACACACACACACACACACACACACACACACACACACAGACACTCAGCAGGCCTTTGGCTGTGGATTAAAGCAGTAATTAGAGATTATGTCACGGGCGTGAATCATCCGCAGAGGGACAGTGGACGTGGACACGGGATTACAGCCGGCTGCATGCGGCCACTGCGGCAGTACGGCTCCGACGAACCCCCGCTTCTCTCATTAACATCTGCTTGTGTGGCTCCGGCTCTCTGGGAACGCACTGCTGCCGGCCCCAAGCGCTCGACTCCAGTAATTAGATCCGTGCTATTACACCACGTGCCACTAGAGGGCACGTTCAACCGGACGCAGGGTGGTTAAGCGCAGTCACCTGTATCCGAGGGTGCACGTCTCGAAAATGTGCTAGGCACAGGAGAAATAGGATTGCATTGCAGGGGAAAAAAAAAAAAGCTTGTTAGGCAGCAGATTGCATTTCCAGATAACTCCCTCAGGGCCACATGCTGTGGTCGGTGTTCTGCAGCTGCTTATTTGTTGGATTACACAGTCTATTAGCATGTCATTTAAAGAGATCCATGCATTAACAGGTGCCCGTTCAGTCAAGAATATCCAGCGCAGTTTGTCATATCATTTGGAGGTGGAGGAAAATATGATTAATGGAAACAATGCTCAAACCTCATATTAAAAGGTACCTGTAGCTCCACACCGTAGCCTGTGTAGACGGTCACTGTGTAAGTGCACTGCAAGAACGCTCCTTCAGGGAGGGGCGGATCGTCTGAAGAATCGATGTAGCCCTCTGGGTCGGTGAAATTGACCCTGCAGTTTGTTACAGCTGGAAGAAAATGCCAGACAGACGACATTAAAAACCCTAGCGTTCGTCTGAGAATGTCTACAGAAGGGATTTGAGAGGAAACAACAGTGAGGAAAAACATCTACATCATGTAGCTGTAGCTGTATATTTCCCTGCTGGAAATACTTGCTTAGTAGCTGGGTCATTCCGTGTCAAATCAACCACATTTCGGAATTTAACTTCCCCAGCTCAGTTTTTTGATCTTGTTCATATTTTTCTGTAGAAATAAAAACATGTATAGTGATGAAAGCCAAAATATTAAATTTCATGGATGTATATTTACTGAGTAATGCACTATTTTGTAGATTTCAAAAGAAAAGTTGAGAATCTTGTATACTTTTAGAGGCATGACAACTTTAGAAAAATAATATTTATGGCACTCAGACAGGTATGTTCTATACAATTAAGCTGACAGAAAAAAAAAATAGATGCATTTCTAGTTTTAACATTATTTGTTCCTCAGACATTCCTCTTTAAAAGAAAAAAGTATCAGCTGTATGCAAAAGGACCCACATTTGGTTTTTGACTTCTGAAAATGTGAACAATTTACCAATTTACTCATGGAGCTGCATCAAGATCTCCATATCTCTGGGACTAAATCATTGAGGGCCTTTAAAATGGAGATACCAAAAAGAAAGTTTGTTAAGAACCAGAATCTAAAAGGATATTAAGATATTTTTAATACTTCTTGAGTTACAGGCATGCAAACTTGAGGCAAAAAACACAAGAAGTGCTTTTTGCCATTTTTGAACTGTCACCATTGGCATATGTGACCCTGGACCACAAAACCAGTCATAAGTGTCAATTTTCCGAAATTGAGATTTATACATCATATGAAATCTGAATAAATAAGCTTTCCATCGATGCATGGTTTGTTAGGATAGGACAATATTTGGCTGAGATACAACTATTTGAAAATCTGGAATCTGAGGGTGCAAAAAAAATCAAAATAATGAGAAAATTGCCTTTAAAGTTGTCCAAATAAAGTTCTTAGCAATGCATATTACTGATCAAAAATTAGGTTTTAATATATTTACGGTAGAAAATTTACAAAATATCTTCATGGAACAAGATCTTTACTTAATAACCTAATGATTTTTGTCATAAAAGAAAAATCAATAATTTTGACACATTCAGTGTATTTTTGGCTATTGCTACAAATATAGCCCAGCGACTTAAGATTGCTTTTGTGCTCCAGGGTCACAAATAATGAAACAAAGACTGCTAAAATCAGCAGATTTTACTAATAGAGCTACCAATCTCTGTGTAAGAATAACATCATGATGCTGCAATCTTTCTAAAGTCATTTTTACCCACCTGTAATTTGGCTCTGAAGCTCAGGTGAAAATTGCCATTTTGACACTCGTCTACAAAATAGTGGATTACTCGGTAAATATACACTGTTGACATTTAATATTTTGGCTTTCATCACTATACATGTTTATCTTTTCCTCAGATTTTTTTTTTTTTTTTTTTTTTTTACAAAATCAAAAATTTGAGCCGGAGACCTACGGTTGAGTTGACACGGAATGACCCAGCTCTAATTTCCATGCTGGTTCAGGACAGTTTATACTGGTTAGTTCCGGTTCAGCATGGATCTTGCATAAGCAAACAAAACTTGTGTGAACTCAACAAGCATGGTTTCCTAGTGAGGCTAGTTGAGGACACCAGCATCAAAAACAACAACAACAACAACAACAATAGCAGTTTGCAAATGAATTTAACTTATATACAGGTGTTCACACTAGGTATATTGCAAGGTGCAAATTTAATTGATGCAAAAATAAATAAATATCAGAAAAATTGCAAGAACAATTTGTGAATAAAGCAGCATTTCCATCCCATGGGTTCAAGAGAACAAAATCATCGCTTCTGGGGGAAATTGTTGCAAATTGCTCTTTTACATCTATTTATGCTAACTGCATGCTAAGTTAATGGTAGATGCTATTTATACTTAGCGTAAATAAAGCTAGATGCTGTTTGCACAGTGTAAGTTGCAATAAATATTTTGTTTACACTAATGTAAACTGTGACAGAAGCTATGAATGCAAAGTGTCTTATAATATGGTGTTATTAGTAATAAAAATAAAATATCTGAGTTAGTGAAAATAGCCATTGCACTTGGTACAAACAGATATTAGCTTTATAATTATGATAGATTATTATTAATTAGAAAAAATGCTCTAGTATTAGTATTAATAATAATTTAGTATTATTTGTACACTATTATAGAATTTATTCATATTTCCAATTAACTTTTCAACATAACGTCATAACTTTTTAATATTTTATATAAACATTTTTTTGTTATATGCTTTTTTCATTTTTATTCAGTTTTGGTTTTTAATATTGCTATTTATCTTTATTTTTATTTCAGTTTTCGTTTTAGTAATTTTAGTACTTTAACTTATTTTATTTCAGTTTGTTGCCAAAGAAACATTTCTAATTTCCGTTTAAGTTTTTCAACTAATATTTATATATTGTTTTATTTCAGCATTATTTCAATGAACAAAAACAATTTTAATAGTTTTAATTAACAATAACAACATTGCATCTGTGCCAATTATTTAGTCACATGACTTTAAGCACAGCGACATTCCTTTTTTTTTAATGTGCATGTCTTTTTACTGAAAATTACCCACCTCAAGTGACCATATAATTTTTTTAAGCTCATTTTGGATATTTTATTCACATCATTAGGTTTCCACTTGGTGGGTTTTTTTTTTTTTATACACAATATCAGAAATTTTGCAATAAAAAGTAACAGCACTCAGAAGTCATTCACTTTCAGTGAGAGCTAGTGAGGTCAACTGTGTAAATGCACAGCAGCATGAGGAACATCTACTGGTTTTCTACTAGGTTTCTGTAAAACTCTCGGTCCTACCTGAGGTGAAAGCCCCAGACGCTGTTTCAGCGCTCACAGTGGTGGGAGCCGCAGCGGAGCCCGAAGGTTTGGGATGTGGGGTCGGAGCATCGGTATCCCAGCTCGGCGTTGCGACGGCCTCCGGGGGTTCGGTGGGGAGATCGTAGGCTGGAGGTAAAGAGGGGCGGCCAGTGGCACTGTGTGCAGGGAGCATCTTCCTCAGGAGGGGCTGGTCAGGGGCCAGGGCCTCTGCTCCGGCCCCAAGCCCCTTCCCCAACATGGGCACCAGATTAGGGGGTAAACCGCTGGGAAGAGTCACACCCTTCTGAGCCAGAAGATGATCCTTATGAGACAGGACCGACTCTATGAAGTCCTGCCCCATAGATGCAACTCCTCTGGGGGTTTCTTTAGGGGCTGGGACCTGCATCACTGGAGCGAGGCTGGGTGGAGGGGTCAGACCGGACTCATCTGGAGGAAAGAGAAAGAGTTTGAGAACAATTAAACAAGTCCCTTCCTGCAAAGTTACCCGATAGCCAGTTTGTCATGGACAGCAATGTAGAGCAAATGGACATTTGCATTTCTTTTTCTAAAATTTTGAGAAAAAGACCACAGTAACTAACCAGAGGTTTCAACAGTGATTCAATTTGTACTCAGATATACCAAGATAAGTCTGCAAACAGATGTTATGATCTCATTATGAAGTCAAACATTTCTCATCATATTTGTCCAAGATCAGATGATCTGAGCTGCTGTCCACACTAATTTTATAGCTTTCTTATGGTATTTCTCTTAAAGGTACACTACATAATTTTGACCTCTCTATCTCCATCTGTTGTTGAAACATGACATTTTTTAGCCGAATCAAACTTGACAGCTCTGAATTAAAATCGATATTGTCTGCTCGGTGGAAAAAAACATGGTTTTGAATGCCAATTACTTATGTACTGGCTCAATAATTCATTGCCAACAACAAATTTAATAAAGGGGGGGAAAAAAACTTTGCAGCAGGGTTATTACCAAAAACTAAAAATATAAAAATTCTTTAAAAAAATGTTAATTGAAATAAAGTTAAAATAAAATGTTAATATTATATGATAAATTGAAACTTATTAGTCACCAAGGCAACCTTTCCAATTTTTGTTTAATTTAAGTTGAAGCACTGAAATTACTATGTGCAAATAAATAAAAACTAAAGCTGAAATAAAACAAAAACTTAAAAATAAATATAAATTAAACAGAAATAGTAATATTATAAAAATAAAAATACTAATAAAAAATAGAAAAGCACATTAAAAAATTACAAAAAACTAAATAAATTTAAAACATGAATAACACCATTATATTATATAAATAATACTAAAATAACACTGATTCATAGTGTACCTTGTCATTTTCATCATTTTCACCTTCAACACAAAAAATTGACATTTTATTTGAAACAAAATATTTTGTGTGCATTTTTTTAATTTAGAAAAACGTTTTCATTTAATTTAATTTACTATATTATCATGTAATAAGTATTCTTTAAAAAATTCTAGTACAATTAATTTGCTACACATAATAATGAACATGATAAAACTACAATGTAACTTTGTAATTACATAGACGACCCTTAAGACTTTTTAGAAAACAAAAAAAAGACAGTTGATGACAGATTTGTCCATTTCTGAAGGAGTGAGTAGAATATGAGTTTAATTCTCATGAGATGTGAAAATCAACCTCTCAGCTATAAATTTCCATGTGGAAAGGCATGCTGATAATAAGATAATAATATGATAGTAAGGTAAGTGATAATATGCATGATTTGTGATAAGGTGGTTCTGGTAAAGCGCGGTTAAACAGGCTGCCAGTGCTGCATTCATTGAGGGCAGATGTCAGCTGTATCACTGATGAGGGGTCGATGTAAAAGAGGTGGGAGTTCCAGCTCAGGGGGAATCTAGTTTTCACAGCACTATTGTGGGTCTGTGCGGGTGAGTGGACCACTGCCAGAACTGCCGGTTATTATAACTCTCTCTCTCTCTGCGCCACTGATTCAGGTTTGCAGACAGTCCTTCACGGGGAGGATGGACTGGAACGCAAATGAAGCGTGTCGGAGAAACGACTCGGTAAGAAATGCACCGACACGCCGTCTCCTACGTGTGCTATACACCTCCTGCTCGCCAACCCAAACCTGAACTCATTCTGAAGCCCACTGAAACACCGCAACCTCACATCTTCTGCCAAAACGGTGTCAATGAGCCAGTTAGACAGTTAAATTGACATTAAATTGTTATGCTTATGCTTTGTGTAAATGGACCGTTTTCAGCACTATTTACACTCCAATATCCAGTAAGGGTCCAAAGTGTGAGACCACATTGTAAAGATGTGTTTTTTAACTCAGAAATAAACAGAAAATCTAATTTTCTTTAAAAAAAACACTTAAAAAAACTACATCAAATTAAGAAATATTTAAGATTCCACACTATTGTTATTATGATAGTAATAATAAAAAAAGAATAAGAAAGATTTTTTAAAATATATATTTCTCTCTCTCTCTCTCTATGTATATAAAATAGAGAAATTTGTTATTAATATTAATATTATTTTTTATTATTTAATATTATTATATATAATATCATATATCATATATATTAGTGCTGTCAATAAAAAATACAACTAATCTCGATTATTAACACCTAACATTAATTTGTATTCATAAATATATTTTAAATTAATGTAGAAAGAATTTAATGTAGAAAGAACAAAGAAAGCATATTTAAAATGTTTGTTAGCATTTTTTTAGTACCATGAATGAAAGTACTGATAACAATACTGATTCTGATGCCTGTATTAAATGGATTTATTCTCCAAAATCTGATGATAAAATTAGTAAATATAACCAGTAAACATTACAGTGAAATTAAAAGCCATATTTTTTTACTATTTAATAGGCCTAAACTCTTATATAACATTTTTTTTTTAATTTATGTGAACTTAAACTTGATACACTGAACTTGATATAGTGCAGTGTGTGTATGTGTGTGTGTGTGTGTGTGTGTGTATAATATATCTCTATCATCTATCTATCTATCTATCTATCTATGTATCTATCTATCTTGTTTTTAGTGAGGAACTGCATTATACCCTATTCTAAATTTCTTTTCATAACAAACTAATTTAGATTCATACGTCTTCTGATCTCTGTTGGCTTTTTCACCACAGTGGCCATTCCTCAAGGTGAAAAAAAGAGGAAGTGGCTGATCAATTAAATTACACCGGCGAAAAAAGCTATTACCCTCTGTGAGTGATAGAGTGTTGTCCGGGGACGTTGTCTGAGCAATAAAACATGTAATGAAAGTGAGTACAAGAGGAAAGCACCTGACGTGAAGTGCACAGGGCCACTTCGTCCTCTAGTGAAAGTTAATTGCACGGCATACATGCACTTCTGCTCAACATAAGCAGTCCTGGATTTATTAGTCACCATTAGAGATTCAAACGAGAAGCTAGTTGACTACTGGATGTATAACACTTAGATTTAAAACATAGCTTCAACAGAAAATGTCTGAAAAATATATTTTGCAAATGTCATTGTTTAGGAATTTTCAGATGTGTTTCATTTAGGAATCAGACGTTTCTCCTGGAAAAGGAAAACTTAATGAGAAATGTGACTCTGGACCACAAAACCAGTCATAAGTGTCAATTTTTCGAAATTGAGATTTATACATGATCTGAAAGCTGAATAAATAAGCTTTGGTTTGTTATGATAGGACAATATTTGGCTGAGATACAACTATTTGAAAATCTGGAATCTGAGGGTGCAAAAAAAAATCTAAATATTGAGAAAATCGCCTTTAAAGTTGTCCAAATGAAGTTCTTAGTAATGCATATTACAAATCAAAAATGAAGTTTTAATATATTTATGGTAGGAAATTTACAAATTATCTTCTTGTAACATGATCTTTATTTAATATCCTAATGATTTTTGGCATAAAAGAAAAATCAATAATTTTGACCCATACAATGTATTTTTGGCTATTGCTACAAATATACCCCAGCGACTTAAGACTGCTTTTGTGCTCCAGGATCACATATAACCTTGATGGCAGATATCTGAGAGCAGTTTGAGATCTCTTTTGAAACTCTACAGAAGACAAACGTAAGATTACCAGGATCTTTTTCTTAGAAGAACAATCTCAAGTTTAACAAAGCCTCCATTTGATCTTCTAATCTAATCGCCGTCAAGAAGAAACAATTGAAGTATCAAAGAGATTTGTATTCATATACGATGACTAAAACATCTGACCTACCCGAAATTGAATGTTACAATACATTCATTGCGATTCAGTATCAAAACAACAACACTTCACCCATTAACGGTTCGATTTGAGGCTAGAGCTTTCCATAATCACTGTTTGCGAGTGCTGTGTTATCTCTGTCACTCATTTAATATATAGGGACAAAGAGTAGCAATTTCGCGCTATTGTTTACTGGGTCTTTTTCGCCGTGTTGAATTGCTGTTTGACTTTTATTTATAGCAAGTGGGTCAGACAAAGCCAACACATCTGACTCTGAAACTCCAGCTCCACTAAACACTACAGGGTTGGAGTTGGTTAGGCCATTATCTACAGAAAGAGAGTATTTTAATCACACCATTTTTTAAGCCTGCTATTTTGAATGTCAAATGAACTATTTCACCATCAGTAATTGCAAGCAGACACAATAAGAGCTTGTCAACAATAAAACTGCCCTTCCGCTGTATGCAACCTCTGGATATGACATAGCTGCAAACATGGTAATTCACTCCTTGCATCAATTAAAAAAAAAAAAAAAAAAAAAAAATCAATTAAGTGATTCATTCTAAACAAAAAAAAATCAGCAATTTTATGATGAAAACAATTAATCAATTAAAAACAATAAAAATGTTATGTTCAATTACGCAACTAATAATGTGGAATTTATGATGAAATTATAATGTATTCAATCATTTTTATTTACACATCCTAAATTAATTAAAATTAAATATTTCATTAATTATATACACACAAATTGAATATAAAATACATAAATACAGTATTCAATGTAGTACTTGATAATGTTTATATATAAATATTATTCTATACAAAAAAATACACAATTATTCTATCTATCTGTCTATCTATCTATCTGATTTAATGACAGAAGTCATTTATAATTTCATCACATTTTACATTATCAGTTACTAAATTGAATATCGCTATATATGCAGTATAGCATTAAATTACATACACAAATAATGATGTGTATATAATTTAATGCATTGCAAATTATATATATAATTTCATTTAAATAATAAATTGTATATACATATCTACTGTCAATAAAAATCATCATATTATCATATTAAATCACGTATATGTAGCTATAACATGTAATTATTATATCATATAATTACATATTTCATTGACCATTCCTCTTTCTAGTTGT
Organism: Tor tambroides; assembly: GCA_021397915.2. NCBI lineage: Eukaryota > Metazoa > Chordata > Actinopteri > Cypriniformes > Cyprinidae > Tor > Tor tambroides. The sequence goes on from JAFVLL020009253.1 coordinate 36,253, forward strand.
CAACATTGACCATCAAAAAAAAAAAAAAGAAAAAAAAAAATGCTTGGCTTGACCATTAGTCATAATCAACAATGCTTCACTGCAAGTGCACCAACTTTAATAACCAGAAATGACTGGGGTGTTATTTTCTCCGCTACTCTGAATGACAAACAAACTATTCCACCGGTTAGAAATTGCTCACATCAAGTAGACACATTAACGCCCGTCCAACCGGAGCGAGCGAAGCATTCTGCAGCAGTGTCAGTGCGGTTGAGCTGGTTCCGTAAACCCCATTCATTCACATGAGATAATGAGCCCCAAACACAGGAGCCCCAACAAGCACAGCAATTACAAAGAGCACAGAGTCCAACACTGCTGCTGATTGAGAAATTAATCCTCCTCTAGCTGTCATCAACTTAAACCTCACTGTCTCGCTCTCCTCCCTGTCTCGCTGTCTCTCTCCCGCTGCCTCGCTCTTCTCTTTATCTTGTTTCCTCGACTCGGCTTCTTTCCGTCCCCCCGCACTCTGCTTATTCTGTCGGATTATGACTCAGACAGCTTTCCTGACAGTGACGGCGGAAACAGAAGAAATGCAATTCAATAAATGGCCAGCGCTGAGAAAAACGCAGGAGGGGTGAAAAAACGGTGGCAGCTCATCCATGTGAGAAATATTAATGTCTGAAACCGGTCTAAACTTCTAAAGGGGGTTTCTAGCTGCTTTTTTTTCTGGTTTCTGGTATTTGGTTTTCATAGAGCCATGTATATACCACATATACATATGCATGTAAAATAAATAGTACAGTTAAAACTGTCCTGCATGGATGTCTAATTGTTTTTAATTGCTGTATCCCATACAAAAAGTACCATAGTATTGCCATCATAGAATCATGGTAATACCTTAGTTTAACTTAGATGGTAATACTGTAGCCTAGTAAACTTAAACCTTGGGAATGATGCCTTAGCAACTAACTGAAATGAAATAAGTTGAAGTAAAATTGCTAAAAAAAAAAAAAAAAAAGTAAAATTACTAAAACTAAGACTTTTATGCTTAATGAAAAAACTAATAAAAATTAAAACAAAAACTGAAAATCAAAAAAAAAAAAGGTTAATTGAGAAATATTAATAAATACTATATATAGTATATAAACAAAACTAAAATAACAGTATTTATCAAAATACCATAGCATTTCACCATGGTATGGACATGATATGTGACTCCGGACCCTGGATTTCTACATCATCTGAAAGCTGAATAAATCAGCTTTCCATTGATGTATGGTTTGTTAGGATCGGACAATATTTGGCTGAGATACAACTATTTGAAAATCTGGAATCTGATGTAAAATATTGAGAAAATTGCCTTTAAATTTGTTCAAATGAAGTTCTTAGCAATGCATATTACTAAACAAAAATGAAGTTTTGATATATTTATGGTAAGAAATTTACAAAATATCTTCACAGAACATGATCTTTACTTAATAGCCTAATGATTTTGGCATAAAAGAAAAACCTATAATTTTGACCCAAACAATGTATTTTTGGCTATTGCTACAAATATACCCCAGCGACTTAAGACTGGTTTTGTGCTCCGGGGTCACATATATATTCTTTTCACACAGTACCATACCATGGTATAATAAATATATAAATAACATGGTACCTCCCCTGGTCTTTTTAAAGGGTTCCTATTATTAGAAAGCAAATGCACAGCAACTTGTGCAACACATGTGCATCAATATAAATAATCTAAAAGGGTTTTATGAAATATGACAGCATAGTTAAAACCATCCAGTGTTCCTCCAGCTGAAGCTGCCCGTCTCTGTAACAAACCCTATTCCAGGCCTTTCGTCTGTTGAAATGCAGGAATATAATTCCTCTCAGCAGCATCCTTTGACATTCAAACAGAGGTGAAAGAGGGCCAATCACGCGGCACAATGGTCTATTCACCAGCAGCGCTTGACAAGAGGAAGATCCCGACCAATCTGGATCAGCAAGAACCCTGAGATCCTGTCAACTGTGTACAAACGCTTGATGGTTCCTATCCCGCCTCCCTTTGTGTGTCTGGATCAAATCCAAGAGCTGTTCGGAGCGAATATGCCAAAATCAAAATAGAGGCATTCACTTGTCATAATTGCAGCCTAGAGAGCAGTTGGAGGATTTTCAGTCAGACGCTGTTGCCTCAACAACCTGGAGAGATTTACCAAGCGTTCTCTGCTGTTGATAAAGCAGAGTTTATTTACCTCCGCCAGACAGTTTATTAGCAGAATTTACAATGATCCACCAATGAAGTCGCCGTTACCATGGAGACAAAAACTGCAGCAATAGATATATGTGACCCTGGACCACAAAACCAGTCTTAAGTGTCAATTTTTTTGAAATTGAGATTTATCCACCATCTGAAAGCTGAATAAATAAGCTTTCCATTGATGCATGGTTTCTATCTGAAAATCTGGAATCTGAGGGTGCAAAAAAATCTAAATATTGAGAAAATCGCCTTTAAAGTTGTCCAAATGAAGTCCTTAGCAATGCATATTACTAATCAAAAATTAGGTTTTGATATATTTACGGTAAGGAATTTACAAAATATCTTCATGGAACATGATCTTTACTTAATAACCTAATGATTTTTGGCATAAAAGAAAAATGGATAATTTTGACCCATACAATGTATTTTTGGCTACTGCTACAAATATACCCCAGCGACTTAAGACTGCTTTTGTGCTCCAGGGTCACATATTTCAAACTACTTATAAATTTGAGTATTTTGCAAAAAAGCAAAAACATATTTCACATTTTATTTTATATCTGTGTAGAGTATATAAACACTATTTAGACTAGCTATTAAACTATTGCTAATTTTTAAAAGTTTGGGACCAATTTTTAAAAAAAAGAAATTAATATTTCTATTAAGAAAAAAACCTTTCTATTTATTAAAAATCCCCCCCAAAAAAAGTTTAATGTTTTTCACAAAAATATTAAGCATAATAATAATAATGAGAAATGTTTCTTGAGCAGCAAATCAGCATATTAGAATGATTTATGAAGGATCACTGAAGACTCTATTATTTATTTTTTGTACTATAATTTACAGTCAATTGTAATGCTTCATGGGATGAGTTGATTCCCCTTTAAAGAATAAAAATTGAAATAAATAAATAAATAAATAAATAAAATAAAGCTCAACAGCTGCACAACTTTATCATAACTAACTAACCACCAGCAGTCTAATTTAAGCATATTTAAATTAAATCTTTCTTTTCAAAGCAATGCATATGAGGTGAATTACAGAATATAAATTATGGAATATATTGCCTGCCACAATTAACACTGTTGATGCATCAAGTCAAAGTTTGTAACCTTGTGATTCAGCGGGGAGCAGGTTGGTTTGCTTCGAGGTTTCCGAGTCTTTATTTGAAATCACTGTGGTGAAAATGAATAGGAAAAAAATACTTCCGGAACCCAAGAAAATGGGCGGTCATAGTACAAGAAAGGCCTTTAAAATAAGCTCCAAATGACTTGGTTTGACCGAACCAATAAACACGCTCTTGCAGAGCTTCCCACACACTTCCACATCTCCCCCGTCTACACGGCATCCCATTATCACCGTTTAGTGCTGTGACTGCGTGCTGACTCATTAAAGGTGTCAATGATCCCACCATAGAGAAAAAGAGTAACAGAGTGGTTGTGAAAGGAGGGATTGCGTGAGATAAAGAGGACGGTGGGTGAGGATGGGCGAGAAAGAGAGAGAGAGAGAGAGAGAGAGAGAGACTGTGTGTTTCTGGGCAGAGCAGATAAAGGCCACCGCCATTGGCTGTATGGATGCGGGGAAGAATTGCACGCTTGTCAAGGATTGAACGCATGGCTGAATAGAGAAACATATAACTAACCTTGACTTTTCAATCTCCACATTTGTCTGCTTTTATGCCCTTCCTCTTTCCACCGCCGGTAACATTCCCGGCGCGCTTTACAGCTGACAAACAGACAATTACTGTAACCGTAAATTCCTGGCGGCACATTCCCGTCCGATCATATCTAGTTGCTGTGGAAAAGCACCACGTGTGAAGGCTACGGCACTTATAATGACTACAAAACATCACACATATTGGGGGGAAATTAGCTCAATAGCTGTCTGTGAGAATTATAAACCTCAGGGCAAAGAAACACAAGTGTTTAACGTAAACAGAAGCAGACGGTGATCACAATCATCAACCTTAAAGCTCAATCGGTTGCTCTTGGAGCCACGCTGAGCATTGTGGGAGGTCTGCAGTACAGTAAAGATCCCTGCCCTCCCACAGGAGAGCCACTATCACCACTCACTATTAATATCTGATGCTGCAGGACTATTTTAAAGACTGCACAATATATTGATTTTTGAAATTATAATAGCGCCGCAGACAAAAAATGACTAGGGAGCTTTTGGCTCCTGAAATGAAACATTTAAGAGTCAAACGACTTTGTCATATTATTAGACAAATTACTGAATTGCTAAAAACAGTTGTTCAGAAGCAGTTCATTGAGTGCATAACCTTTTACTTTAGCTTTTAAAAGCAGTTAACAGCAACATTTTACATAGAATACAACTATTTAAGTTATATAATGGTGGTTTTATAGTTATAAAAATTTTATATTTATTTATAAATAATTTATAATATAAATAATACTTAAGAAATACTACACAAATGCTACACATATTTCATTACAAATGATATTATTACTTATTTAAATAAATATAAATTATATTGATGCAAATATATAGGCCTAAATATAGATGCAAAGTTTATGCCATTAAAAACACTATTGGAAAACATGAAACCTCCTTTTTTTTAGGATTCTTTTATGAATGTAAATTCAAAAGTACAGCATTTATCTGAAATAGAAATCTTTTATACTTCACTAAATACTATATTTAATTATAAATATTAATATATATATTATACAACCTGAATTCAGGAAATGTTGGGATGTTTTTTAAATTTGAATAAAAATTGTTTATTTAAAAATTGTTTATTAGTCTTGTACAACCCGAATTCCGGAAATATTTGGACGCTTTTTAAATTTGAATAAAATGAAAACTAAAAGACTTTCGAATCACATGAGCCAATATTTTATTCACAACAGAACATCGAGAACATAACAAATGTTTAAACAGAGAAACTGTACACTTTTATCCACAAAATGAGCTCATTTCAAATTTGATGCCTGCTACAGGTCTCAAAAAAGTTGGCACAGGGGCAACAAAGGGCTGAAAAAGCAAGAAATTTTGAAAAGATTCAGCTGGGAGAACATCTAGCAACTAATTAAGTTAATTGATGTCAGGTCTATAACATGATTAGCTTTAAAAGGGATGTCTTAGAGAGGCAGAGTCTCTCAGAAGTAAAGATGGGCAGAGGCTCTCCAATCTGTGAAAGAGTGCATAAAAAGATTGTGGAATACTTTAAAAACAACGTTCCTCAACGTCAAATTGCAAAGGCTTTGCAAATCTCATCATCTACAGTGCATAACATCATCAAAAGATTCAGAGAAACTGGAGAAATCTCTGTGCGTAAGGGACAAGGCCGAAGACCTTTGTTGGATGCCCGTGGTCTTCGGGCCCTCAGACAACACTGCATCACTCATCGGCATGATTCTGTCATTGACATTACTAAATGGGCCCAGGAATACTTCCAGAAACCACTGTCGGTAAACACAATCCGCCGTGCCATCTGCAGATGCCAACTAAAGCTCTATCGTGCAAAAAGGTGAACATGGTCCAGAAGCACTGTCGTGTCCTGTGGGCCAAGGCTCATTTAAAATGGACTGTTTCAAAGTGAAAAAGTGTTCTATGGTCAGACGAGTCCAAATTTGACATTCTTGTTGGAAATCACGGACGCCGTGTCCTCCAGGCTAAAGAGGAGGGAGACCTTCCAGCGTGTCATCAGCGTTCAGTTCAAAAGCCAGCATCTCTGATGGTATGGGGGTGTATACGGTATGGGCAGCTTGCATGTTTTGGAAGGCACTATGAATGATGAAAGGTATATAAAGGTTTTAGAGCAACATATGATCCCCTCCAGATGACGTCTATTTCAGGGAAGGCATTGTGTATTTCAGCAGGACAATGCAAAACCACATACTGCAGCTATTACAACAGCATGGCTTCGTAGTAGAAGAGTCCAGGTGCTGAATTGGCCTGCCGGCAGTCCAGAACTTTCACCTATAGAGAACATTTGGTGCATCATTAAATGAAAAATATGTCAAAGATGACCACGAACTCTTCAGCTGCTGGAAACCTATATCAGGCAAGAATGGGACCAAATTCCAACACCAAAACTCCAGAAACTTATAACCTCGATGCCCAGACGTCTTCAAACTGTTTTGAAAAGAAGAGGAGATGCTACACCATGGTAAACATGCCCCTGTCCCAACTATTTTGAGACCTGTAGCAGGCATCAAATTTGAAATGAGCTCATTTTGTGCATAAAATTTTTAAAATTTTTCAGTTTAAACATTTGTTATGTTATCTATGTTCTATTGTGAATAAAATATTGGCTCATGTGATTTGAAAGTCTTTTAGTTTTCATTTTATTCAAATTTAAAAAGCGTCCAAATATTTCCTGAATTCGGGTTGTACAAGACTAATAAACAATTTTTAAATAAATTAAATATAAATTATTAGATATATGAGGAAAACACTTACACTCTTTAAAAACACATGTGGAAACCATGATACACTCTTTTTTCCAGGATTCTTTTATGAATATAAAGGATTTTACTAAAACAGCTCAAACTTAAATAAAATTAACTATATAGACATAAATAAAATTAACAAAAACTAAAAATAAACAAAAACACAAAAATAAATAAAAATGCAAAAACACAACAAAATTACCAAAACCAAGATTAAATTGAAAACACAAATTAAAATAAAAACTCATACAAAATATTAATAAAAACTATCTCTCAATTATACAAAATAACACTGCTATACAGTCACTTTTGATGAATTTAATGTGTCTTTCCTACACAGAAGTATTAATTTCTTTAAAAAAATCAGATTGACCCTGAACGTTTGAATGGTCATCCCGATCTCACAGCAGTTTGTACATATTTGACAAAGTTGCTAATTCAAATGAATTCACATAACCTCACTCATACGAATTCATACGTTTTGTGAAAAATCATATGCATTTTATGAGGTGGCAAGGAATTCATACGAAGGACCGCACCTAACCCCGCCCATCACAGTTAACCATCACAGAGTGAGGTCCAGTGTGTACGAATTAGCCACCTCGTAGAATACATACAAATTGGCTGTAAAACAGCATTTCGGGAGGGACACAAGTCAAATCTAGAGATCAGAATATCACAGACAGTGTGTCCGAAATTGCATACTGTCTGAGTAGGTACTACATTTGAATTTGAACTTACTCTGTGACTGTTAAAAATGCATGTTCTATATTGTATGAATGAAATTTGGATGTACTTTTGGTGTATTGTTTTCTGCATACCATATAGTCGGGAAGTATTTAATTTCAGACACAGCAAGAGTCTTGGAAATGGGCTGGCAAATGACACCCTACCAACCACCCAGAACACCAGAGCATCCACAGCATCTTGCTAAAACCAATCAATCAGCACACCTTATAGCCGTGCCTTGGCAACCACTTCAACACAATATTTTTCCAAACAATACCTCAGAAGGGCCGCATATTAATTATATCTGAACTATCGACTCAAGCTCACATTCCAGCATTAATTAATCTAAATTCTCATTCTCCACATCTACATGACGGCAGCCATTTTCCCAAGGGATCGCTGGCTCGGCTCACTAATTTGAACACCTGCCTCATTAGCGGTGGCGCTCGGCCCTGAGCTCAATGCCGGTTACAGCGGCTATTACTGGAAGCTCACACCACAAGGATAGAGACAAAGAAGAGCAGGAACCAGAAATAATGATTTTTTTTTCCAGTGGAAGCTAATGAGAGCACCAGACACTGGGTCGATGTCTCGGGACAGTTCCTACATGCCCCCATCGGGTCAGTGGAGCCCTCTAGATCCAACGCTGAACTGGAGCAGCCATTGATTGTGTTGGGATGAGCCACATGACACATCATCTCTGTCTAAAGTGCTGCCCAATGCACCGTGGATACAATATTAAACCAATGAACTACCACACGAACATCCTTATCATCTGTTGCGAGTCTGTAAACATGTACAAATTACATCAAGAGTCTTGGACAAAAGCCTGGTGACGGTATGATCAAATTGCTGGTGACTGCACAGCTCTAGATTGACTCAGTCGTCCGTCGATGTGGAAAATAAGAGCTGTCAATCCTGATCCAGTACAGATGGCACGTTCACCCGGCATGTAAAGCTTTTCAGCACAAATCAACTTGCGTCTGTAATAAGATGGGTGAAAGACTTGGCATCAAAATGGTACAATTTAGACATTTACTAAGCTTATTTTCAGTTACTTTAAGGTAAAGTGTATAATTTTAATGTAATGCATTTTTCCTATTCAAATATAATATGCAAAGTAACTATATAAGCATTCATGAGTTGGCAATGAACAATGACAACCAATTTTGCTCTTGTGATGTATTTCTGAGTGAAATGGCATATTCGCCTAAAAAATGTGAAGTGGAAAAATTGGTTGTTTCATACTAAACTAAAAAAATAAAAAAATTGGTGTAGCAACAATTTTCACATTGCTAGTAAATTTCACAAACAATTACAAAGAAATGGCCAGTAACACACTGAAAAAATAAAAAAAAATAAATAAAACATACTCCAATAATCTTATAATAATAATTGTATATGTATTTTTTAAATTAAAGAGTTAGACGGGTTTTTTTTTTAATCTTTTTTTTTTTTTTTACTTTTAAACAAGGCTTTGTCAAGCCAACATGAAATTTGATGATATTTGCTTTTCTAGTAAAAAATTACAGCTAAATAAATTTAGAATTTACTTTGATTTAATGTTTAACTGTAACTTAAGCAAGTATGCTGGTTACAATTATAATTGCAATTCTGCAACCTGTTTGCTACCTCAATTCAAATACAGTTTAGCTTCAGGTATTAAATTGGAATTCAATTCAATTCTGAATGACGCACAACCTGGTTTCATACTAGAATGGGACCAGAAGGCAAGTTTAAACTGCATTAAGAAAATAAATAGTGTCAAATAAATGTAAATCATTCAATAACCCATGCAGGCTTTAAATTGATTTAGAAGTTGTTTGTGACAATTTACATGAGGTAAGTTGTGATTTACCATAATATTAAATGGCTTATATTCTTTAAAAAAAAGTGTAAAAACACGGCACAATATGTGACCCTGGAGCACAAAAGCAGTCTTAAGTCGCTGGGGTATATTTGTAGCAATAGCCAAAAATACATTGTATGAGTAAAAATTATTGATTTTTCTTTTATGCCAAAAATCATTAGGACATTAAGAAAAGATCATGTTCCATGAAGATATTTTGTAAATTTCCTACTGTAAATATATCAAAACTTAATTTTTGAGTAGTAATATGCATTGCTAAGGACTTCATTTGGACAACTTTAAAGGCGATTTTCTCAATATTTTGATTTTTTTGCACCCTCAGATTCCAGATTTTCAAGTAGTTGTATCTCGGCCAAATATTGTCCTATCCTAACAAACCATACATCAATGGAAAGATTATTTATTCAGCTTTCAGATGATGTACAAATCTCTATTTCGAAAAATTGGCCCTTATGACTGGTTTTGTGGTCCAGGGTCACATATACCATTGGTAATATTAACAAATCCTCTGTACTGACTTTTCAACTGTGTTTACCCATATTTTGAATTATGCTTTGCATTGTGTTGTGTTTAAGGGCTGAAGAAAACATCCGTAACGGAAAAGATACTGGTCATTTTCTGCCAGGACATTTATAGTTTTTCAACAGATTTTTTCTTACAGTGTAGTAATTGTTTCAGCATATTAAATTAGGGCAGGAGAAAGTATTTAAAAATTGAATACAATTCAGTTCTATTAAAGAACATCAGAATAGTAAACCGCCTCATCCTCTGCATGGTGCCTTTATAGGGATCTCATCCATTCTTGGATGTTCTAGGGGCTGGAATCTATTAGATTCCCTCCAGGATGGCGAGGCAGATGGCATCTCCTGCCTGCTTGTCATTCGAGCGTCTCTGAGCATCTGCACAGGTGTGCGTCGTCTGCACAGGCAGCTGTCCTGCTCCTCTCTCTCCTCTCACCCTCCATCCTTCCCTCTGTCCTCTGCCTTTAATCTCAGCGCTCCTCCCTCAACATTCTGACCTTTGCTTTGGTTTTATTTGTGTTATTTTGGGACGCTGTGTTCCTCAAAGGCGAGGTGAAACGAACAACGTTTCTACGATACCACGAGTGTGTGATTAACCACTTCTCTGGAGAACAAAGGGTGACAATACATCAAAGGGCCGTATCCTCTCCATTCTCCCTCTCCTGCCGTCATTTAACTCACAAAGTCTACACAGGGATCAAAAAGATCAAGAAGAACGATAGAATATCTCTCTGGGCATCAGCCCACAAAAACACACAGATTCCTCACAAACTTCTGTCAATGTTCAGAATAGCAGATTATCATACTACCATTTCTTTACAGTAAACCACCACTCAAACATTTGGGGTCAGTAAGATTTTAAGAAATTAATACTTTTAATCAGCAAGGACTCATTAAGTTGATCAAAACTGACATTTTAAATGTTACAAATATATCTATATCGAATGAATGCTGCTCTATTCATTCAATCATTCGTTTCCACTAGTGCTGTCAATCGATTAAAAAAATTAACTAATTAATCGCACATTTTTCTTAAATTAATCGCGATTAATCCCACCTAACATTAAAGTTTTTAAATATACTTTTATATTGCAGTAATTTCACATTCAATCTTCAAATTAATGTACAAACAACATAAAGACAGTATATTTTTTAATATTTGTTTAATGGCATCTTTTTTATGACTGAAGGACAGTATCACTGACACCAATACTATTGATTTCTCTATAAAATTGCCCTTCGGACTATAGCCTATAGACTACAGCCACATATAGACTATGAACTATAGCCATTCAACATTGCAGTATAATTGAGAGCTATCAATTTTAACATTTATTAAACTTTAAAAAAATAACTTCTAATCTAAGTGAACTTAAAACAATCTTCGCATAAACTCATTATAATAAATGTCATATTTACCTGTGCCCTTCAGCAGAAATATACAGAAATTGAATAAAGTTATCAAACACTAAATTCTAAATTAAACACAGATGAATTCTTAAAGCTATAAAAGTTATTGATTTCCTCTTTTTTTCTTTTGTTCTGTAATGAACAGTCATCACAGCAGCTGGTTATTAGGTTGTTTTGGCTGCTATTTCTTTAAGAGCTGTTGCTGCTGAACATGAACACGCATTATATTTTCCCTCATCACCTTTTCTGACCCACTTCAGGTCTTAAAGTCTCTATTAATGCGCTGACGAGTTTAATCGGGTGTGTTAGATGAGGAGACAGCGCTGGGCTGCTCCAGGACACTTTTGAAAACCATTTTAGAGACATGTTCATAAATGTGACTCATATAAAATATATTACATGTATGCACAGTTTTAAGGCAGCTCTAATCACCTTTTTGGTAACTTCATGACTTAACTGACCACGACATTGCATGTACGTAGTTTATTTCGCGCTTTGATATGAAAGAATACACTCTACAGCCAGCGCCTTTGTGCGTGCAATGGAAGAGCTCGAGCCCAGTACCGTTTCCGCACTCATTTGACTCATGCCTGGCGCTGAAGTGAAGTGGAGCACGCGTCTGAAACATCTCCCGTTTGATGTGGTCATTCTGCGACTGAATAAATGCACTTCTTGTCAAGAGAAAAAGTGACAGAAGCAGCAGTTGTGAGTGGGCTGGCCAACCGTAGCCCCGCCCTTGCGTTAATTGCGTTAAATATTTTTAACGTGTTAAACTGAAAAAAATTAATCGCCTGCGTTAATGCGCTAATTTTGACACCACTAGTTTCCACAAAAAATTGGGTTTTCAGCATTGTTAATAATCAGAAATGTATCTTGAGCTCAAATCAGCATATTAGAATGATTTCTGAAGGATCATGTGACACTGAAGACTGGAGTAATGATGCTGAAAATTCAGCTTTGATCACAAATAAATTACATTTTACAATATATTCAATTAGAAAACAGTTATTTGAAATTATAAAAATATTTCACAATATTTGTTTTTTTTTGTTTGTTTTGTTATTTTGGATAAAATAAATGCAGTCACATGACATTATTTTGCTTGTTTCACTCTGCATGTGACATCCAGTTATCATCTTGGAAATATTTACAATCATTTTTTCCCCTTTAATTCAGTTTAAAGAGTTTAAAATTTTATGAAAAAAAACTGGATTAATATAAAATCTATAAATTCAATTGGAAAATGAAGTTGAGTGCATTGCATTATGGGATTAAGTATTTCACGTTGTGTGCTCTAGTTGACTCATGTCATCCAGTTCTTCCATGCATACAGAAATTCACATAACGTACAGTATAATAGCATGCATACTACTTATTTTCATTAATTCAATTAGTATGCAACTTCAAAACCAACCCACAGATAATGGCCTTTGAGATTCTTCCCCATCTAACCTGAATATCTTTGGCAGTTTTTCCATGGCAATGTCACATTTGGCTTATTCACTGCGTACTTTTCTTTGTAAAGCTACTTTGGACCAATTTCAATAGAAAAAGTGCTCTACTAATAAAACAGAATTGAACTGAACTGAATTCCACTCTTGTTTTCCCAAAGATTTCCTGTGTTGATATTCCTATCACCATGACAACCTATCTTAAAAGCCCTCTCCATTTACAATTAATGCGGCTGTCCTTTAAAACATTTATTTGTTGATTTATTTATGCTTTATGCTACCCAGAGGAAACCCGCCGTACGTCTAAAAATCAAAGCTCTTGTCATCTACACACAGATCCTGTGACAGTGAGGAGGTTTCATAAGCGTGACAAAGTTTGATGGATGCAAGATGGAAAAAAAAGCTATAAAAATGAGTGTTCTTCTCTTTTTTTCCCCCTCTTCTCCATGCCTTGACTCCTCCATCTTGTGCTCCATGCATGAACGGGAGGCAGTCTGGAGTGTGAGTGGTGTTTCAATGACTGTTACCCACAGAGAGGCACTAAAGTGTGCAGCCCTGCCAAGAGCCCTCCAACCGATCGCTCATTCACACGCTCAAAAGGCCTGGATCCGACCGCAGCCGAGACGGCACAGGCAGAAAACACCCGGCCACCCATTTTAACACAGCCCTCGGGACGCCTTACATCACATGCTAACAATAAAGCACCATGGTACTGCCATGGTTTTTATCATGGTAATACCACGATATTCTTTTAAGTACTTTGGAATATCATGTACACCATGGTACATGAATGTAACAATCACTAAAAAACAGAAGCACTAAAGACTATTACAATATTTACAGTTTTTTTTTCTGAACAAAGTACCTTAGCAATACAGTGATGGAATCAGATGGTAAAGCCATGGAACTTTGATGTAAACCATGGTACTTACAAAACACAGTCTCATCCCAACTCGTCACATATTGACGCTTGGTCAGGACCGTTTTGGCGTCGCTTTTTGACGCTCAAGGTACCCCTTTAGCGTCACTTTTCGATGTGAAGGGTCCTCTGTTGTTTTAAATAAGAAACCCTTAGCATCAATATGCGATACTGGGAGCCCCTTGTCATAATTAAATGATATATTGTGTAATAACATTGCCATTATTGCATATATGTAGAGAGTGTGATTTTCAATGTAAACAGTCAAAACAGTTTTATTTATATTACATTTACATTTATGAGCACATAACCCAATACCCTGCCCCTAAACCTACCATCTGTCAATAAAACACAAGATATAGCAGGCAGATACAACTACTGTCATAATTTATTTAAAAAGTATTAATATTCCAAGTCTTCCGAGGCAAAACGATTGATTTGTGAGAGGAACAGAAGCTCTTCCTGTGTGCTGCTGCAGTCTCTGTTCGCGAATTCAAAAAAATGCCGCCAGAAGAAGCCTTACATCAGCTTTGGTTGTGAAATGTCATTGGCTCTTGCGTGTCTCGTGATCGATTGCGTCATGCTGTTGTGACAGGCTATTGGCTCTTGTGTGTCTCGTGACCGATTGCGTCATGCTACGGGACGGGAGTATCTTTTTGAATGAGATGTGAGCGCGTTAACGGAGCGGGATCATTTTTAGCGATTAAACCCTTGTGTTTTACTCTCTTCTTCGCATAAAGACTTCGTACGGCTTCAGAAGACTTGGAATGCAACACGACTTGTTTGTAATGTTTTTATACTGCTTGTTTATGGTCAGTTTTTGCAATAAATACTGTGACTGCACTTATATTTGCCTGTGTGTGTTTTATATTGTTCAGAAGTGGGTAGGTTTAGGGTAGGGGTGGGGTTAGGTGCTCCAATGAAAGTAAAAATTTATATAAAATTATTTCTATTTTTTACAAATGCATGCAAACCATTAAATTAAGACAAACAACTGAAAACAATGGAGGACCCTTCACGTCGAAAAGTGACGCTAAAGGGGTACCTTGAGCGTCAAAAAGCGACGCCAAAACGGTCCTGACCAAGCTTCAATATGTGACGAGTTGGGATGAGACTGTGTTGACTTCTGTGGTATCAGATAATACATTTCTTGTGATAAAACCACATTATTCTAAGAAATACCTTAAAATAGCCAGTAAATACTCTTATTGTGGTATTTGTGGTACATTCATGGTATTTCCACCTCTAACCATCACTATACCACTTTTGTAAGGAAAAATACCATGTTTTTGATACCATGGTACCACTGTAACACCATGATATTTATTCGTACCATTGTAATACCACAGCTTTTTGGTTATGGCCTTAGAAAAAGTACCGTAGTGGCACCATGGTACAGTGACTGTATCAGATGGTAATACTATAGAAACATTTACCATAACTTCCAAGACTGACCTTTTACATTTCCAAAATACCATGGCAATAACATCTTACATGTCTAAATTGTACTTTTTTTAAAATGTAAAAGTACCTTGTTACCATCACCATATCATGGTACCATCACATTTTTAAGGAAAATGGTAAAAGCATGGTTTTATGGATATTTACCATGGTAATACCATTTTTGATATGCTAACATGGTTACTACCATTGTTTTATGAATATTTACCATGGTGATACAATGTTTTTAATTAGGTAACATGGTAATACCATGATTTTTCTGGTTATAACTTACAAAAAGTACTGTGGCAGTACTATGGCGCATCTGATAACACTATGGTACTTTGAAACACTTGCCACAACTTCCAAGAATACCATGGTATTTTCAAAAATAGCACGGCAGTATACTATGGTACTTTTTTGAAAATGTGGTACCAGATGAGACACGAGGACATGAGAGTACAATGAAATTGCTTGCAGTACAATATAAATGGTATTTTCACCTGATACCATCACTGTACCACGGTACCAATATCATGGTTTTACGAATATTTACCTGATGGGGTAACATGGTAATACAAGAGTTTTTTATTGTTATGTACTTTGCAAAAACTTCTGTGGTATAACAGTAATGGTATCAGATGCTAATAATATGGTATTTTTGGTACAAATGTACATGGTAGTTACAATAATACCCTGGTAATACCATGTTACATGTCTAAAATGCCACGGCATATTATTAAGTAATAAGTTCCCTGGTATATATCAAAAGTACCATGGTACCTCCACAGTAGGCTTTAAGAGCATTAAAGCTCTTCAGCCACATTTCAAGACATTAATTCCCATCTACAAAAGCAGCAGGCGCAAGACCTTATCACATTCAGAAATGATTCAAATCTAAACGTCTGAAATTACATTAATTCTGAGGCTCTTTCTAAAGCTGTCTTCATGCCCCGAAAAAGTCATTTCCATAATAGCTGTAAAATGAAGTTTCAGCACTGAATCGACTCTCTCCACCTGCTGGGACTGTCCGTCTGCATTAGCGGCTGACAGCGCTCGCAAGCACAGGATGAACAAACCCGACAGCTGAAGGTGTGTAAAGCATCGAGCTAAAACGTTAAGGCAAACACTCGCTCTCAAATGTCACCGTGGAGACGGGGGAGCTGACGGCAATGCTTTGACTGCATTTCTCACCTCGTCTCGACGTGCTAAACGCGCCCGGGCTCAGGTGAAGGCAGTCGCTTGCGTGCATCTCTCAAATCAGAGAAACAGGTTGGGACGTTTCAAAACATGCGACCTGTCAGCCACCGCTTTGAAGCAAAGGGAAGCTGAAATATTAAGCATGTAAAATGCTCCGCGGAAATTGAGGTGTCATGAGCCTGACAGATGGTGCATGCTTTGCACCAACCGTTCCATCTGGCTGAAGTGACACCGTCATATTCAGAGGCTCAGATTCATCATGGAGCGTCTTCAAAGTTCAGCACTGACGTTCTGAATCGCTCATTCACATGCATCATTAGAGCTGTAGCCGCGTTAGGAGCGATTATGAGGGGCTGTGCTCTATTCCTCGACAATATCCTGCTTTTCGATCTCTTTAAAAGGCGTTTGTTGGCAACAGTAAATATTTAGATGCTTATTCTCCTGTCTTGATGGTCTTGCATAATTCCATTACAGTTTATTGCTTTTCTTTTAACAGCAGAGTACATGAAAGGAGGGAACAATCAAGACATTTCCCATTTGAGCACCATGGCTCAATGTGAGGGAGCAAATGTCCTTCAAGGAATAGTTCACCCAAAAATGAAAATTTGCTGAGAATGTACTCACCCTCAGGCCATACACGATGTAAAAGAGTTAGTTTCTTCATGGAGATGTGGAGAAATGTAGCATTGCATCACTTGCTCACCAATGGATGCTCTGCGGTGAATGGGTGCCGTCAGAATGAGAGTCCAAACAGCTGATAAAAACGTCACAATAATCCACAAGTGATCCATACCACTCCAGTCCATCAACTGCTGTCTTGCGAGTAGGGCTGGGCGATTTATCTCATGCAATATGCATGCGCATCTCGTCAGTAAAACCGGCTCCTTGATTAGCGGTAAATCCCCATCACCTGTTTTCAAATGGAGCGGCATTTAATACACGGAGCCGTAGTTCACTGAGAAGCTACGGACATCGCGGTTCATTATCGCAGATGAATCGCTTCGATAATGAACGCGGATTGCGTAACTTCTCAGTGAACGGCTGGACTCTGTATTAAATGCCGCTCCATTTGAAAACAGGTGATGGGGATTTACCGCTAATCAAGGAGCCGGTTTTACTGACGAGATGCGCATGCATATTGCATGAGATAAATCGCCCAGCCCTACTTGCGAGGGAAAAATCTGCATGTTTTAAAGAATAAATCCATAATTAAGAAGTTTTTAACTTCAAACAGATTGTGAAAACAGTCCACATCAGTTCTAAACAAATATGTTGATGGATTTTGATGTGAGAGGATAACAGGGGATGGACTTTTTCATTGGACAAAGCATTATTATGGATTTCACCCAAAACCAATGGTTTAAAGTTAAAACAACTTCATGGTGAATTTGTTTCTTATAAGCACACAGCTATTCTCTTTACAAGACATTAACTGATGGACTGGAGTGGTGTGGATTACTTGTGATGTTTTTATCAGCTGTTTGGACTCTCATTCTGACGGCACCCATTCACTGCAGAGGATCCATTGGTGAACAAGTGATGCAATGCTTAATTTCTCCAACTCTTTTCCAATGGAGAAACAAACTCATCTACATCTTGGAGGCCCTGAGGGAGAGTACATTTTCAGCAAAATTTCATTTTTGAGAGAACTATTACTTAAAACTCAACAAACATGAAATGGTGGTTGCAACCCAACGTGATTAATGTTCTGAGTCAAACAATTTTGTCACGAGATGCACTGAATCCTTTAAAATAAGACTAGGATCATTTATTATGAAAGTCAGGTTGATTTTGATTTCACGTTAACTTTAATACTTCCTTTCAGAGTCTTCTGCACGTCAGAGCAAACATTTTAGAGCATGTAATGACCCCTGAAATGAATCCAGTCAGTGCAACTAAACACAAAACACGCACAAATATATTTTCTTTTCAGGGCACTGGTAAAGATGAGCCGATCCTTTGGGCCGTTCATTAGTTTTGTCGGATTCACTCGACCAATGCGATCAGTCAGGGCTGATTAACACTGCCTGATAATTTCATTAACACTCTGAGGCAACAGATGCTCAGCTGTGAAACTCTTGTGTCAGGATGTTTACGCTAAACTGTTTCCTCACGTTTTCATCGGGAAACATTAAAGAGGGCCTTAATTTGTCTTTTCGTTTGACAGCCTTTTGCTGCCTACCTGATAAGCGAGTGTAATGGGCAAAAGCTGGTAACCCGTAGGTTGATGGGTTGATCCCAGCAAGAAGAAAAGCATCCACATTTTGCCCTTCAGCAAAACACAGATTGCTAAAGGGGGGTTGAACCTGAAACTAGACCTAGAGCAGTGTTTGCCAGTGCAAAATTCTACTTTTTTTCAGGTTGCTGGTTAAACACTAACATAAATGACAAATGTAACACTGTTTCTGGCAGCAAACACATAATGTCTCAGCTGAGGTTAAGGGAGGAATTGTAACTAGTGATGAATTATGAATTGTATGACTGAATAAAAAAACATTTTAATAATCAGACTTTTAAATAATGTAGGTTTTAATTCATATTTTAATTAAAAGGATTTTAGTACAAATAATTTCTTAAAATTATATTAAAACACTATTCCAAGACAGCTAAAAGAATTAGTACTATATAAATGTGAAAATACATGCATTAATATTATTCCTTAATATATATATATATATATAAATTAATAAAATATAATTTTAAACATTTACAAACATTTCTTATTATTATCAATGCTGAAAACAGTTGTGCTGCTTAATATTTTTGTGGATACCATAATGCATTTTTTTCAGGATTATTTATTACATAGAAAGTTCAAAAGAACAGTATTTCTTTGAAATAGTAAACTTTTGTAATAATATAAAATGACTTTACTGTCACTTAATTAGCTGGTAATGCATAAAGCGTCTCCTAAAACCACCACTTACAATCTTTAGGTTGTCCACATCTCATCTACCTTTACTCTTTCCCCACAATCCTTCCCTCACAGCTACAAATCTTGTCTTTTTTTGTGCTGTAGGACACGAGTGTTCAAAGGAAACCCAAGAAAGTCTCGCCAATTCCCAGTGACTAGAAAATCCTCTGTGTGAACGATGAAGAGGTGCTGAGCTGCTGAGTCGGGCTCCAGGCGCTGAAGAGAAGCTGTCAGTCGCCCTCCCGTCAGCAAACCTCCAGGGCATCAGATGCAAACCTCTCGTTCGGAGGAAACTACAACGGAAAGCACTTTCCAAGATCCACTGTACGTGCACAGGCCGCCAGCCAACGGTATAGAGCTACAGGATAGCAGATATTACGCAAGCTGCCCGACTGTCAGAGCTTATAAAATGGCAGTGATCTTGCATACAACACCGTAGACAGAAATCTTAAGAGCTTATTGCTATTTTTAAAACACCACATGCTTAATTGAAATAATACCACAACGCCAGCCAACAAATTACGCTAGTGATATTACCTAACGCTTATATTTACAGAACATGCCAGCGTTCAATGGATCTACATCAGCGTTTGTTTTCATATCCGATTAGGGAAATATGATATTAGCAAAACAAACACCTGGTGATGGATTCAGAACCAGACAGAAGCCCATCGCACCCTGAATCAATAAACCCACACAGGTACAATCAAATGAGTCATTCTATGAAACGGATGCCTTTTTCTTTTTCTTTTCATCTTTTAAAATCTATTTATTTTGAAATACTTTGTTAAAGATTTAATTAAAAACTATTTTTAATTAAAGTAGAATTTTATAAATGTATAATATAATTCATTACTTTATTGCAAATTTATTGTAGTTATATTAAACATGGATTAAATTAATGAAAATATACAATACCATACAATATTTGGGGCTGGCTAGATATGAAATATGAATTGTAAAAAAAAAAAAAAAAAAAGTAAATAAATAAACTTCAATAATCAATAAAGTGTAGTTTTAGACTTTTTTTAACCAATATATATATTTTAGAAAAAGTGATTAAAAACATTCCTTAAAATTATATTAAATAATTTTAATTTAATTTATATAAATATAATTTTAGAAATGTATAATGTAATTTTTTATTTAATATATGTATATTACATGATTAAATTAAATTATTTTATAATATGAAATAATTTGTAAGTAACATTTTAAACACTGTTTCAGACAAATAAAGTATTAATAAATTGTACTGTGCCATCTTGAGTCACATCAAAATATTAATTTAAAATAATGATTTAATTTTCTCCATCTGCACTGCTGCTAGTTATGCCACTGGCTGATACTTATACAAATATTCACTTTTCTTTAATTACTTGTGTACTATATAAAAAATCATGGTAATGAGGCCTGCTAAACAAAAACATAACAAGAAGCAATAACAGAAAATGTCTATAATTATCCATACACTCATAAAAAATAAAGATTCTTTTTTGCCATTCTATGTGGTTCCATCTAGTGGAAAAAGGTTCTTTAGATTAGTTTTTAAACTGGTTCTTTTAAGAACTGTTCACTGAAAGGTTCTTTGAGGAACCTAAAGGGTTCTTATGACATCGCTGTAGAAGAGTGTAATAAGAGTCCTTATTTACATGTTAATGAGTCAAAAGACACTTTTTACGTTTTGTAGAATGACCCAATGTTCAGGTCTCCATAAATCCACAGCAAAGGACACATATTTAAGCCTGTAGTCCTCTGAGAGCACATCTCACGCACTTGTTTTAGTTCCTATCAGACATTTCCTGCAGGACATTCTTGCCCTTTCTATTCGGATTTGGCTTTGTGTATCAGAAACTAGGGAGAGCTGCGGAGAAAGACGGGAAGTGATGTGATGGGAAGAGAAGGACAAATTCCAGATGAGTGAGTTTCAGAAGGTGCAGAACAGACAGTCTGTCACCTAGAGAGTTCTGGCCCTGTGACAATAACACTGACAGCGCCGCCAGAATAGTCGATCTGATTTTTGGGAGAGCTACTGTGAATTTGCTTAAAACTTTGCAGGCGACAGTTCTGCGGTTGTTCAGTTAGGGATAATGCAGTCAAAAATGAGAAATTGCACTCATTTACTCATTCCTACCCAGGTGAAAAACAAGTGCACTTCCATAATGTAGTGCTCTATTTTCACACACTAATTTTGTACTTAATACGATTCTTTAGTAAGATAAACTTAAGATCATCTAAGTGTAATCAACTGTGCTATTTTGAGAAACCATGAATATGAACTAAAATGCACTTTTAACATACTATCTCTGTATTTACAAAAATGTATTTAGTTACCACTTGTAGCACACTTGAACCCATCTTTCATACACTAGTACACTCAAGTGTGCTACAAGTGGTAACTAAATACATTTTTTAAATACAGAGATAGTGTTAAAAGTGCATTGTAGTTCATATTCCTGGTGTCTCAAAATAGCACAGTTGAGTACACTTAGATGATCTTAAGTTTATCTTAAGAAGTACTAAAGAATCACTTTTAGTATATTAAGTACAAAATTAGTGTGCGGAAATAGAACACTTTAAGTACATTATGGAAGTGTACTTGTTTTTCACCTGGGTAACCCGTATGACTTTCTTTTCTCTGTGGAAGCAGAGCGTGAGTCCTATGACTACTTTATGGTGCTTTTGAAGCATGAAAGCCCTAGTTCCCATTCACTGTAATTGCATGGAAGAGAGCGACCAGCACAATTCTTCTACGAATGAAGGAACACCAAACACAATGAAGAAGAGCAAATAGTGACATGAGAGTATTATAACAATTTAGATTCATTTGAGTCACCAGTAAAAAACACTCTCATGTGTTTCGTAGCATGGAAGGGCTCTATCATATCACCAGCAGTAAATAAAGACAGCTAGTGTAACTAAGATCTCATTCCTTTTAACGGAACAGAGTGTGCCAAAACAAAGAGAACTCAATTATTATGGGACGTGATCCAAAGTGAACACGAGGGACATGATAGGCTAACTTTTGTAATCTAACACTTCTAGTTATGGAAAGTGCTGGGTTCAGTACAAATTCAGTTCTATATTAAGTAATTAATCACTATTACAGATGTTGTCGATTTCCAGACAATTTCAACTCATCATTTGTAAACACAAACTATGCACTGTAATTGTGTTTAAAGTAATGCTCTTATGCTGTTTAATTCGAGTCATATTTTCCACTATGTAAATGAAACAAAGCCACTTCAACTCGAAAGCTATTTTGGAAATCTACAATTTAAGTAACTGTACAGTTGCAAAACAAATGTTTTTTGCCATTAAATTGCCATTTTGTTTCTTTACACATCATGTTCTGTGCAAACAACAGAATAATTCATAGTTAGAGATGTCAATCTAAACTGAATGGAACACAACATTAAGATGGAAGTCTACAGAGCAAGGAAAAACATTAAATATACCCACAAGACTTAGGCTATATCATATTAGAATCCACAAGACTTAATATTACTAACAAGAGGCTAGTCGCTTACCATTCTTGCCTGTGTGGTTATCTAACATTCAGCTCTCTTAATGGCCATGTAAAACTTGACAACCAAGCAACTAGCACGATACACATGTAAACTACATGTAAAAACATACTGATTGTAGCAAACCACACTCACATTATGTAGGCAAAGATGCGCTCACAGTGACAGCAAGTTATGCTTGCTAGTAGGCCTTCCTTTACAAGTCAAAAATAAAAATAAATAAATAAATAAATATTACAAAATGTGACACTTGTGTTTCTCAATCCACACTATACATGAAGTTTCAGAGGAAGGTTTTGTCTTCATTCTTGAGCTTATCTGCGTTCACAATCTCATCGTTAAACATGGCGTTAATACGAGCGCTAAAACGCGAAACGTACCTGTGCGTGTAGGTGTGTCTGCTTCGCTGTGATTGGCTGATCACGCTGTCAACGGGATAAAGCCCGCCTACGACGTTCATAACAGGTGCGCGAAAAACCTCAATGCGTCAGACCGATGAATATAGACGAATAATTTCAAAACAGACACAGATATCACCACTTTCAGTTAAATCTGAATCAAAATTAATTTAGAATCACTCGAATTAATAAAGCTGTAACTGCACCTCCGTGTCTGCGACCATCAAGGCATGTTTGACCAAGGACAGTCGATGATAGAATAATTTCGACTAATATAATAAAACACAAACAGCAGTTTGTACTATTAACGACATTAAAAAATATCCGTTATTGTATTGTTGTAGTGATTATGTTTGAAGCAGTGTTTAACTCGCATACGTGAGTTTTTAAGGTTGTTCTATAACAAAAACATAGGCTATATTGTTTATACTTCTTTATAGTGTAGAAAACGCTGTTCCTTTAACCTGGAAACTGGAAACGTCAAATGGAGCTGGAATAGGAATTTACATTGGACAGAGATAATCCAAACGCAGAAACGTGTCTTTTCCTTCTCATTTCAGGAGATCAGCGCACACCACTGACGGAAAATACACACATAATTTTTTACTAGAGGACAGAATCGTGTTAAGGTGCCACATGCACTCGCACATGTCCCGATTAAAGATGAGTTGCCCACGCGCGTGGAACTGAGCTAAATTTACACAGCAAGTGATTAAAGAGCTGCTCGGGGAAGAAAAACACGGGTGGATGAACCAACACAGTCATTTGACTTCTTGTTCACGCATCTGCATGAATAATGCAACAGCATTGCATTTATTACACCAGGTCAGGGAGGGTGAGTGCTCCTGTTTCGGGGAGGTGACACTTACTGAAATCAAACTGCTCCTGTTTCTCATGCGAGCGCACGATTTACAAAAGAAAGCATTTATTTTTATGGCAATCTTGCGCAAAGAAACTCAAAATAGCGTAAAGGAAGCATGCTTATGAATGGACAAGCACACATACACACGCATTAGCTGACAACAAATCAATGCATTTTCATGTCATTCCATGCACTTTCATTACAGTTAACGCGCAAGTCCAAAGGGTCCTTCTTGACTGTGATTTAAGCACGATGCCTATGCATTACATCTATACATCAAATTCAGTTGCAATCCCGCAGCGTTTCTCTTTGTCCACGCGCGTTATTATGCAGCAGATCCACACATAAGCATGTTTCTTCATTATTTCTGCCCCACTTTTGTCTTGAAAACAATTTTGGCGGCGCATGCATGAGCCAAACTGATCAAAACAGGCATGTTTGTCTCATACGATCTTGTCCGCAAACCTCACATGTCGCATCAGGGCGACTAAACTCAAATACTTGTGTTGCAACGAGTCTTTATCAAATAGGCTGTGCGTAATCGTGATAAAAGTGAGGAGTGTGTTATTAAAGTTTCCAGGGCTCTTTCTGTTAAACAGCAGTGTCAGTGCATCAAAGACACAAGGGCATCTGAATGAATCAGTGCAGTAATGAACATTACCTTGGGTTGAGATCTCTCCCCATAGGATTCCCATCCAAACCAACAAGCCGACCAGCAGAGCATCACTTTGAACTCCCAGCATGTTAAGACACAGTCCAAAGGGGGTCCAGCCCAGAATAATCACAGTGTCAGAGACGTGGAGTTGAACTCACAGGCGGCGTGTGTGCATGAGCTCCTGTGTGTTCACAGCTCTGTGATGTCGGTTTGGTCTCTGTCTCCAGCTCTCTTCATCTCTTCTCTGCTGAACTCCGCAGTGTGTCTTCTCCTTCACTCACCCCTCCTCTCTCTCTCTCTCTCTCTCTCTGGTTTGTGTGTGTAAAAGTTGCTGATGCTGTGGGGAGAATATGCTTCTACAGTTTAGAATCTGAATCCAGGGAAATAGTGAATGCTTATTTGTTACTGCTAGATAGATAGATAGATAGAAAATAGTTTGATCTGAAATAAACAAGCCCACCCTTTTTTAACCAATCAGAAATTTTCTGACATACATGAAGAACTCATTTCTGAGAATGGTGTGACAACTTACCCCAGTGTGCATTTTACCATAAAGGCAATATAAAACTCCCAGTGGAGAGGCCAGTCTACTTACATTACCAAATATTTTCCCCAAATCAATCCACAGTGAAGCCCCATATGATATCATGCATGACTTCACCGGTCAAGGGAATTCATAGTCCAGTAACAGCGATAGTGTTTATCCCACATCTCTCATCTCAGGCTAAAAGGCTCCTACCCTGCACTAAGGAATGAGATAGACCCTGAGTTTGAGGTGCCGTGACCAAAGCAGACTGTTTCAAACAGATATGCCCGGCTATGTGAGAAGAGCTGGACAGAAACCACATAAAGACCTCCAGCACGCTTTGAGATATGTGATGCTTTGATGCACTTTTATTTCTTGTCAATCCAGTGGCCTGAGAAGAAAGTCATTTCTCTGTGAGTGTCATTTTCAAATGCTTGTTAGCTGGATCACAAGCTGCTTTGAGATAATCTTTGTTAATTACTTCTGAGTGAGTGTTCCAGAAGAGAAAGAGAAAACAGTCATCGGGAGAAATCTGCTTAAAGGGATAGTTCACCCAAAAATGAACATTTACTGACAATGCACTCACCCTCAGGCTGTACAAGATGAAGAGGAGTTTGTTTTTTCCATCTAAACAGATTTGGAGAAATTTAGCATTACATCACTTGCTCACCAGTGGATGGGTGCCGTCAGAATGAGAGTCCAAACAGCTGATAAAAACATCACAATAATCCACAAGTAATCCACTTGACTCCAGTCCATCAGTTAATGATTTATGAAGTGACAATCCATCAAGAAATTCATAACTTCAACCTTTTGCTTCTGGCTACAAAGTCCTCTATCCATAAAATTGCTTTCTCCGTTGAAAAATTCATCTTGTCTGAATCAGGAGAGAAGTATGCACAGATCAAACACTGTCTACAAGCAAAAATAGTACTAAACAATAATGTCAGTGGATTTTGATTAGAGAGGACAATGAGCTTTTTCACTGGAGGAAGCATTATTATGAATTATGGAATCATAATGATAAATTTGTTTCTTACAAACACGCACTTTTCACTTCACAAGACGTTAATTGCTGGACTGGAGTGGTGTGGCTTTCTTGTGGATTATTGTGATGTTTTTATCAGCTGTTTGGACTCTCATTCTGACGGCACCCATTCACTGCAGAGGATCCATTGGTGATGCAATGCTAAATTTCTCCAAATCTGATGAAGAAACAAACTCACCTCACTGAGGGTGGGCAGTTTTTTTTGTGGGGGGTCAAATTCTTTGGGTTCCTTTATAAAAACTGTCATCATTTAGTCACTTTCAAATCATTTAGTCTGTGCAACAAATAAATGATCTTCAATAAGGTATATAGAATAATTTTTTTTCTTGTACAATGAAAGTCAATAGGGTCCAGTGTTGTTTGGGAGTAATAAAAGTGGAAAGAGCTTTTTGGTTGTCTAAACCTTTATATCTACAATCAATTGACTGTTTCTGAGGCTGTAAGATCACAGCTCAGTGCTGGCAATGCCACTCAGCCTTACAGACTAATGAGGCATGACACATGATACATGTATGGCTCATTGCCCAGCAGTGAAACCACTATGTTTGCCATAGTTAAAAGTCAGCTGCTGAATATAATGATGCGGTTCCATTTATCTTAAAACAGATAACGTGAAACATATATGCATCTGCTGACACTCATTCAAAGTGATGTACATTGCATTCAATGTACTTTTTTTTTAACTTCATGCATTCCCTGGCAACCAAACCCATGACCCTGGTGTTGCTAGCGCCACACTCTTCTCTTTAAGCTAGAAAAATGAAGAAAATCCAAGAAAAGAAAATCTCAAAGTGACTGACACTCTATTGGCACTCTATAGAGGGGTCCCATCCCTCCCTTTCCTTGAGAAAATCTTAATTAGATCCGAGGAGGTCTAAGGATTGTCTGTGATTTTCCACACTGTCTCCATTTTCCTGCCATCTATCAGCCGGGTTGCTGTGATTCCACACTGAAATGCCACCAAACGAGCAAATCCACAATATGCTTAGTTTACTTAGTAAGTGCTGAAACAGGTATTCTGCAGTTAATGTGGTGTAGAAAGGTCCTTGGGGATGGGAAACTCATTTTTTTAGTTTTCAGCACTTTGGAGCATTTCCCAGGAACAATTAAAGTCAACGTGAAATGGCATTTGCAACCCATTTTTGCTGCTGTAAGAGGATGCATTTTTAAGTGAAACACGATATTCAACGAGACAGAAAAAATTAGTAGGGCAGGACTTAGTAGGGTAGGACACCAGGAACTGATGATAAAAAAAGTAGGTGATACGCACCAGCACTGCTTAGTTCAATCTACTGTTATTTGCTTTTACTGCCGCAACATTAAAGAACTGCATTAATCATTGGCAAGATTTTAGAAAGATTGCATTACAATCACTGACTAAATGTAAACAACTCTTTTGCTATTTGTTGAAATTATTTACTGTTTTCTTTAAAAAGAAAAAAGAGCCTCTAACACTACAGCATTCTCTATTCTTTTTCTATTCTATCTTCTGTTCTTTTTATTTATTATAAAAATGACCCTCTAACACTAGCATTCTCTATTATTTTTCTATTCTTTTGACTTGTTTTATTTTTATTAAAAAAGGACCCTCTAACACAAGTGTTCACTGTTCTTTTTCTATTCTATCTAGTTGTTTTCTTTTTATTGATTATAAAAAAACCTTGCTTCGTGTACTGCATTAGGCCGACTGAGACTTGTCACAGCACTTACATATTATTGCTCTTTTGTTGATTTTGATTGTCTTCCATTGTCCTCATTTGTAAGTCGCTCTGAATAAAAGTGTCTGCTAAATGACTAAATATAAATGTAAAATAAATACAAATACACACACACACACACACACACACACACACACATATATATATATATATATATATATATATGTTATAAATTGAATATACATGCCATTTTTTCAGTATTTTTTTATATAAAGTCATATATTAGGAAGGGGTCATCACATTTGGGGGTCTGTGGCATCGATGACATCAGCTACAAAGGAAATTTGTTTTAGAGGCAGAGCAAGTATAAAAAAAAAATTTTTTTTTAACATAACAAAATTGCTGATGAATCATGCTTAAGAACATTGATGTGTTCTGGTTCTGAGAAAGTAAATTTCTATTTGTGACCCTGGACCACAAAACCAGTCATAAGGGTCAGTTTTGTGAAACTGAGATTTATACATCATCTGAAAGCTGAATAAATAAGCTTTCCATTGATGTATGGTGTGTTAGGATAGGACGATATTTGGCCGAGATACAACTATTTGAAAATCTGGAATCTGAGGGTGCAAAAAAAATCTAAATATTGAGAAAATCGTCTTTAAAGTTGTCCAAATGAAGTCCTTAGCAATGCATATTACTACACAAAAATGAAGTTTTGATATATTTACAGTAGGAAATTTACAAAATATCTCCATGGAACATGATCTTTATTTAATATCCTAATGATTTTTGGCATAAAAGAAAAATGGATAATTTTGACCCATACAATGTATTTTTAGTTATTGCTACAAATCTACCCCAGCGACTTAAGACTGCTTTTGTGCTCCATGGTCACATTTACTATTATTATTTACTCTTCTATTCTAAATTTCAACATGACATCAATTTTGATGTCATGTTGACTTTAAAGCACACTTGTCACGTTACCGAACAGGCGTTTGGCACTGTGCACCACATGTGTGTGTCATTCATTGCATTAGACAGCCCACAAATGCTCTTAATCACCATTAATAATAGCCAACAAATGCTCATTGGGTTCATTTGTGCTTTTTAACTTAGACAGTGTGTGAGTGTTTCACGGAGGAGAACGGGGCCCACACACAGCGAGGATTCACTTGAGCCCTCCCACGCGCTCTCTAAACCATCCTATACGCCGTCAGGAGCCGAGATTGTGTGAGTGGAGCTCCCATGTGGCTTCACATTTCATTTACAAGGCATTCGCCTCTATTTTTCGCATGTCATTCGGTCTCTTTTGGCGAGCACAGGTGTGCAGACACAGAAAATGATGAAGTTATATTAAAAACACAGCTCATAATTCTGCCTAACGTCAATATATAATATTTGTATATATAATATTGATTTACCCATCACCCCCACACCTCATAATATCACAGTCTCTTTGTCCTCATGGCGTCTTCGGCCCCCTCCTCTACTTTCTTTTCATCCGGCGGCTCGTGGACTTTGATGGAGGCGAGGGGCTGGCGGTGGAACCCAGGGGAGCGGCGGTCAAACTCACAGCCCATGTTCTCTCTCCGCTCCGTAATCCACAGGCTGAGCGATCCGGTGCATGGAGATCTGTTAATAATAGATCACACGACAGAATGAGAGTGTGCAGCACATATGGAACTGAGGGGGATCTGAGATACATAAACAACCATGGCAAATAGAAGTTAAACGACTCAAATACACATTTTGAATTGAGTCACACACACACACAAAAAAATAGTCAAGTCACTTTTATTATATACTGCTTTTAATAACACAGATAATTTCAAAGCAGCTTCACAGTAATAAACAGGAAAATAAAAATCAATTATGCAGGATTCTTCAAATATGAGAAAAATTCAGCTGTTTATCAGCTATAAAAAAAGAGACATTTTTAATTAATTATTTAGTGTAAAATTCATGAATTATGAAAGGAGTTTATAGGCACAGCTTTATCTCTTGAGAATAACTGATTTGAGGGATCTCTTTGGGAGACTGGGGATAGTTGTCACACTTTTTACTACAGTGAATATTTCTAAGAGCTGGTTTACAGTATATATATATATATATATATATATATATATATATAAACAAATAATAATCTTGAATACAAAAATAAATAAATAAAATCCACATTTATACAGATGCAGATTTGTGACAATATATAGTGGTTGTCACAGTGGAAATCTGCTATTTATTTTACTCTGATTTGAAAAGCATTGCACAACATATCTTTGTATAAAATGTAATCAAAGTACACACACACACACACACACACACACACACACATATATATATATATATATATATATATATATATATATATAGCCTAATCAACTCTTTCCTTAATGTATGCAAGTTTCGCTTATTGACTAAATAACTATTACAAAACCATAATATACCTCTATTATAGTCAACTCTTATAATATACTCTCATAATTTGGCTCTTTATTTACACTAGGTTTATAAAGTAAATTAAACCACTGCTATTGAACATAAACACTTGCAGATAAAGACCTTGCGAAAACGTACCCATGTGACAACTAGCCCCGGTTATAAGAGAGGTTAATATAACATAAAAGACAACATTTTTAGTATGCATAATTATGAGTCAGCTTAATTCTATTCGATTAAAACATGATTATAAAGAAGTGATTTTTCAGCAGGTTCATGCAGCAGGTCGGATCCATAATTAACCTGCAGTGATCCTGACTTAATTACTGTCACCTGATGAGCAATTAACTTCCTCTTTAAACGTTCACAGGGCGCAAACTTACTCTTTCTTTTCTTTTGCTGTCCTAGAAGCAGCCCTGAGATTTATTTCTGGTGAGAATATGTAACGAATTTCTAAATAATTCACATTACATACTGCGCATTAAATTGGCTAATAAACATTAACTGTATGTGCCTTTCAGTTTTCTGTTTTTGTTTCAAAATGAGCAAAACAGAGAAACCTTTATCCACTCTTTGGGGTAAGATGTTACACTTTTCGTGTTTTCAAGTAAGGCATAATTCAAAACGTACTAGTAGGCTATTCTATATTAAATCTTTCGTTGTTTCAGGTTGTGAACTCAATGAATCTAATAAAGAAGAGTCCTTCAAGACGGATGATACGAACCATCAACACCAGCTGGCTCTGAGAACGGTTGGTTCGGTGATGATCGAGGTAAACGTGACGTTTAATCGATGTTTATTACATTTAACCCGTTAATGTGTTTTGAAGATGTGTCTGGGTCACACCGCTAAAGATGAGTTCAATATTGTCGAGCTGGTCACTGGTGAGGGCAACAGCAGAGCGAAAGCGGTTCCCATAGCAACACTACACGCTAAGTCTATGCCTACGGTAAGAAACATTGGTTTTCATGTAACATTTCTGTGCAAACGTTCGCTCGCTAAAATACCCACAATGCCCCTCTAAGTAGCATTTTCGCTAATAGTGGATTTTTTTTCTCTCCTGTTTTCACCCTAATTACCGACTTCAATTTAACCCTCTGGTGCTCTTCCCTTTTTTTGTTTTTAATTTCGACTTTAGGTAAAATAGTCGTACGTGTGTGGTCAAAAATGACCACTTTGGAAATAAATGGGAAGCAAAACCTTGGGGGGGTGGTGATATCAACCTCAAATTTGGAACACGGTTGCTTATATTTAGCTGTGATTTGTCAGTTTTATATTAGGCTAAAACATGTTTTGGAAACTTTTTTTTTTTTTTTTTTTTTTCCCCCCCCCCCCATTTAATTTTCAGTTCAGCAATAATGTGTCAGTCAGACCAAACTTCTCTAAAGCGTTCAAGATTTATATCCCTTTAAGTTGGAAACCTAATTTTCAGATCTATGCTCAAAGTAGTTAATCGGTAATAGAGCATAACTATTCCATAAATAGCACAAAATCCCCTAAAAATGCAAAATATTAAACGCTATTGAACTAAAATATAGTAGCCTATTCATTTCATTGAAAGAAAAAAAAACAAAACAAAAAAAAAAAAAACTAATTTGACTACCACACAAGCAGCACCATAGGGTTAATGTTGTCAAACTATTTTTGTAGCGTCTTTTATAATTTATCTTGAACAGAGCTACAGTAAACACATTTCACCTCCACAAGTCTGTATATACCTCATGAGATTTCATTCTCCATCAGGTCAACCTGTCTGGATTGGATCTTCATCCACCCGTGACCTTTCGCCTGAAGCACGGCTCTGGGCCGGTGTATGTCGGAGCGGAACATGTGGCCCGTGAGTGGTCCTTTCAGCTCTATTTTTAGCTACTATCTGTGGGTGCTGTTAAAGTCAATGGATCTTGTGCCAAAATCTCTCCCAGTGGAGGAGTTCTCTGATGATGAAGAGCTGGATGAAGAGATGGATGAGGAGGTAGAAGAAGAGGAAGATATCGAAGAATCACCTGTTAAGAAAGTCACAAAAAATGGTGCTGGCAAAGTAAGGCCTCGTCTCATAGGTCACAAGTTGGTTAACTTTGTTCCAATTCCCAATGCTCCCTTTTATCTTCAAAGAGAAAGAAGCCAGAAAAGGGGGAGGATGAGTAAGTTAAATCTAACATTTTAATTGAGTTATTTCTTTCATTAGTTTCTCAAAGCAAACTAATCAAGTGTTTTGTAAATGCAGGGAAACCTCAGAGGGTGAAAATCCACCTAAAAAGGTACCTCTTTATCCTTGAAGTTTATTTATTTTTTAAAGCTATGCACAAACGAGTAACATTGTTTCCTTCAGGGTAAAGGAAGGGGACGGAAGGCAAAGGTGTGACCAGGCAAGGACCAGTAGATGACATACAAATTTGATCATGTAGAGACTCGAGCATTGATCATGTTCTCTTATTGCAGATGTGGATGGGAAGCGGCGCATTCCCAGAAGGCTGCTGCTGGATATTTGAGTTGAGAGCTCAAATTTCTCACCATGGTCCCATTGTAGTTATGCTTCGTCAATAAAACTGTTGGAGGGGAAAGCAAACTTGTCATTTTCTCTGAAAAGCATTTTGTCTGTGGAAGAAAGTATGACTGGGTTGGCGTAAAACTGTCTGCAGCTGTCGTCATAATGCGACAAGCACCAATTTAAATCTGAGGCACTGCCTTTATAGTGATTTACCAGAGGTAAAGGTTAAGAAATGTCTTACTGTGGTAAAATCACTGTAATGTGCTGCTTTCAGTAAGTAGATCTTGCATGTATCGAGCCTGGAATATTCCTTCAACTACAAGTTAAACTCAATTTACGGCACCTATTGCATAATGGTAATGTCCACATTAAATGACTTTACAGTTAAAATTAGTTTTGGCAGAAGAGCTTTTATAAAGTTTTGCATTTCTGCTTTTAAAACCTCCAAAATTGGCGCCTCTAACTTCCCTTTTTTTTAGCATTTCACTGTACCTTTAAGGAAAACTAGTCAGTTATTCTTTTTGATAACCAACATTACGCCACAAATGGTGCAATTTAGTATAACTGAACCTGGAATATTCCTTTAGCCTTTTTATGCTTGTCAAGTGCATTAATACAAAACATTTGGACCCTGTTTAGCAGCTTCAAATTCTGCTCTGGCAATTAAGTACAATCTATTTTCTTTACTCTGTTCCTAGGCAAATAAGGCTAGGTTAATGATTCGATTGCAGAAACCAGGTCAGCATCAATTATTATGGAGAGCCTCTGCTTTGTAAGCACAATCACTGCTTTGTAAAACTGCTCTATTTCAGTTGTTTTCCTCTGTGAATGTAATGCTACTCTTCTCCTTTGAAAGGTCGAAGCAAATACCAATGATTCTGCTCGACGTTTTTATTTACATCTGTCGGAGTTCAACAAATTTGCACTGACTGCTGAGAGGGAAAGCGAGTGCTCGCTGGTCAAGATTCATTTCCCTGACCTGAAGCACCCGCAGGTATCAGCACGGCTCGAATAAAGGGCATGTTTACTGTGAGAATTTTAGGAATTTCAAGTGTTCGCTTTAACATCTTTATTTATGTGTACAAACAGTGCTCAAAATAAATCCTCCGTGTATTTGTGCTTCCAGTTAAATGTGCCTCGATGCATTCTGGACAGAGACGATTCTCCATGTCTTCATCTATCCTGTCAGGGGAAAGAAAAAAAAAGACTAAGTGATTCACATCCTTTCACAATTCAGTTTAGTTTCATGTTTTTGTCATTTAAAGGGGTCATGCGCTTTTTTTTTTAAATAGACAGTTTATGTGACCATTTTCCATAGTGTTTTTTTTCTTTGCAGCTGTGCTTTTAATACATGTAAACATTCACTTTGCATACACTCTCAGAAAAAAAAAGCACAAAAGCTGTCACTGTCAGGGTACCATTAGCTAAAGAGTGCATATTGGTACCTTAAAGGAACGAAAGTGTACCTTTTGAAAAGGTACTTCTGCTTTTCGCAATAAGGAAAAGCTTACAGACACTGTAGGTAATATCCTCCAATAATTATTATGCTATTAAAAAAAACTGTTAAACAGCAGAAAATGCAACTTCCTTCGATACACCAAACTGATGTTTGTGATGTGCAATGTATGGGTGATCAAATGATGATTCTGACATCTCAGATCCCAGGTTTCTGACAATACAAATCCACAGATTTCAGAATATCCCTGGATTTGGACTGGGGAAGAATTTTTGAGTTTGCAAATAAGTTGCAGTATGTATCAGTATAAATTCAAAAGATCAAGGAGAATTAGGTTTCTCTTGATATGACCCCCTTAAATGTAAAGCAGGCCAGTGCAGTTTTAAGCTTAACCTTGTTGAGTGTTCTAGTCGACTTCTGCTTTTTTAAGGTACTTCTTCATCACCGAGTTGACGTCCTCGCTCCCCTCGGCTTCCAGCCTCTCTCCTTGAGGCCCACGGCGCTTCTGAGATCCGCCAGAACTTGAGGAATCCGAGTCGGACTCCCTACGTGACGCTCTGGAGGGCGGCAACTCCCCAAAGTGCACACTGAGGGCTCGTCTCTGGCCCGTTCGGGAACCGCTAGATGCCAGGCTGCTGGTGGACTGCGCTCGTCGGATGGCTGGGAGAATATCTGAGCCGGTGTCCCCCGCATCAACTCCGGCCCTCTCCTTGTCTTGATTCCCGAGGAGTCTGCGATTCTGGAACACAAGTGGTTCCGATCCCAACTGTGACTCTCCCGTTTCTGCCACCAGGCCACCGAGTAGACGGCGTCGGTTTGGTTGATAGGTGCCAAGAGGAGGCATGGCTTTCGAGCTGGGCTCCTCCTCGCCTTCCTCAGGGATGGCCAGGTTGGACAAGTGGCGGCGGGAACTTGTGGTGGAGGTCACGGATGCGAGGGAGTCGCAGGAGCTGAAGCGGTTAATCTTTCCTGTGGTGGTTGTGGTGGTGGAGGACGTTGGGCCTGACTCGGATAGGGAGCGGAGGCTGGAGGCACGAGGCAGGTGTGGACTGGGAGGTTTCAGTATGCCGGGTCGAGGCAGGTCCTCCAGACCCTCCTCTGCTTCTAGAGACAGCGCTGAGGACCTGCGGCGTAGCGTGGAGGCCCCTGTCGTCTGATAGATGGGAAGGGACACTGCGCTCCCCTCGCCCGCCTCCGAGCCTCTTTCCCACCCAGCGCGCTTCTTCCTCAGACCCTCCAGGAGCTCGGATAGGGCCGTGGATGACAACGCCCTGCCAAGACCACTGGAACTTTCTTTGACATCTTCGTCAAGGTCTTGCGTGCAAGATCTGTCATAGGGAACAAATGACAGACAATAACAGTGAATATAAATTAAAGGATGGTTATTAAATCATCATTTACCCACCCTTATGTCGTTCCAAACCCATATGGCTTTCTTGCTCCCATGGAGCACAAAAGGAAACATTTTCAAGTATCTGACAAGACATGACTAATAATCAATGTCAGTCCTCACTAGGGTTGCAGAGGGGTGGAAAATTTCCGGTGTATTTGCTTTCGAAAAATACCTGGAAGATTCCAAAAAATCCTGGAAAATTTCCAAAATTTCTTTGATGTTTCCGAAATTTCCTGGAAATTTTCCCCCTTTTTCCAGCTCTAATCCTCACATCGTCTCAGCCTCAGATGTCATGGTCACACTTCGTTTGTTAAGTGTCTGATGCATAAGGCACAATAAAATGGAAACATTTTCGTGACGAAGTCTACCGGCTTTTCGAGATTCTGCAGTCTTTTAACGTCTGCCAGTAAATAAAGTCGTGTTTATGAAGACTGCGGCATATAAGCATAATAAGCAACATAAGCAACTACTGTAGATACTAGATTTCAAAATGTTGTGTAATCCAATGTTTAGTTGCTTGTTTCTAGTGCAGATTGTGGGTTACACTTTATTTCGATAGTCCACTTTAGACATTCTACTAAGTACCTTTGCAACTACATGACAACTAACTCTCATTAGACTATTAGTAGACCGTTATGAATGCCTGTTTGGTGACCATTAAAAAGTATTAGCAGATATTAATGTAATTGCAAAGTTACTTATAGTTAGTAGAATGTCTAAAGTGGACTATCAAAATAGTGTGTTACCACAGATTGTTGCGTCATTATTTGCTTTAACATTTATGCCGATCTTGATCGAATCACATATGGTTGCACGCAGATCTGTTATCGCAACGACATTAACCCACCCCAAACATAACACGAGTCTACTTTATATGTACACTTCAGATAGCTCCATAGACCACAATGCAACACAATTATGACGCCATCTCAGATTGCGTTTAATTTATCCTCACCCCAAACAACTGATATACAAATGTTTTTTTTAAAACATTTAAAACAGTCCAAGCATACCTATATACACATAGAATGTTGCATCAAACAAATTCATAAGGGAAAAAATGTAAATAATAAATCAACTCCACAGCAGATTCCAAGTGATCTAAGGCTTAGGACGTTCCAATTCAGCCCACTGCGAAGGCTTCACCAGTCGTGGACACTTGTGCAGCATAATCAATGACATACATACAAGTAAATGAGACAGAGGGAAATGAGTGAAGGGCATAAAAAAAATTAACTGGAATGCAGCGATAGAGTCCAGACCTTATACTGAGGGTCTGGCTATGCATTATAGATGCATGCACTACTTTTTTTTTTCTCTGGTGTTTGACAATTTGAGTTGCCTTTAAAAATTAATTCTTCAACATTTCTCGATTTGTGATTCACAAAAGTCAGTCAGTCATACAGGATTAGAGCCATGCTTGCTAAAAATGACTACTTACCTAATCTGGCCTGGTGGTGTTACCTTGTTTATTGATGCACACTCATGCTTATTGATTATCAGGCTTCTCTTGCTATGTTACCTGAAACTGTAGGTGCTCATGGTATCGGTAACAGACTGGCGGCCGGAGCTGCTTCCTGCGTAAGGAGAAGTTCTGCCTCCTCGTCCTCCTCGCGGTACACCTGCCCACTGACGGATCCCTTCGCCAACGTCTTCAGTACCCACACTGGATCCGACGCTGGACATGGTGTCGCTGAAATTCAAACCCCGTGTCAGTGTGAAAATCATGCTTTCATGGGAAAGATTAACAGCTGTGCAACATGCTTTCACAGCACAAGCGATCAAATCAATATAAGCCTGTATCAATGCATACATGACCTACATGAATACGGTCGTGCACATGGCTCAAGAGGAGATCTCTCGTCATGGGTGCTGTAACGCCACACATGGGGGTGATATTAGCTCTGATATCCTCATTGCTACCCAGCAGGCCATGTGTGTTCAGTGAGCTGTGAGTTCATTAGTCTTGAGAGCGCTGTCATTATCAGGGCTCGTCGGGGCACAACGCACTGATCCACAGCCTGTTTACAGACTGACTAAAGCTGTTTGCTTGAGATCCCAAAACATAAGCTCCATTCCAAGAGCTAGTGTGCTGCCTTGCTGCTAATTGCCAAAAGAGGCAGCTATCTTCTAATGGAGCATCCTACACTATTAAAAATGAAGTTTCTAAAAGGGGGGGGGTTTCGTAGCGATGCAATTGAACCACCATTTTGGGTTCCCCAAAAAACCTCTCAGAGATCATTTCTTAAAAGAATCATTTTGTTTCATAGTGTTAAGAATATTTAAACAATTTGAAGAATTTTTTCCATTATAAAGAACCTTTTGTGCAATTGAAAGGTTCCATGGACTTAAAAGGTTCTTCATGGAACCATCCCAACAAAGCACATTTATTTTTAAGAGCACAGCCATGAATTCTCATAAGTGATTGATTTGGAACGCTCTGCGTAGGCATATATTTGCATCTGCGTTTATGCATTTGGCAGACACATTTATTTAAGTGATTTACATTGGATTCAAGGTATATGTGTATGAATTCCTTGGGAATCGAACCCATGACCTTGGCATTGTTCCACCATGCTCTACTGTCTGAAATACACAGAACTATGAGCAGCTTTTGGTGCTATGAAGTAAGTTTTGCTACTACACACAACTGATTAGTACAATTAGTTTTGCATCATCATGTTGCTAAATGATGCAAGAGCTACTCTACCAAGCATAAAATGCGCATTCACAAAAATATTGGCTAAAATTGCATTTTTTATTAGATTATTTTTCAGTACTGCATTAAGCATAAACAGCAGAGATCAAAATTAGAGAACAACCTATAATTTCCTAAATTTCAAGGTCACTGTTTAGCCCTATTTGAAGTGAACCTAACAGGAGTAAAAGAACAGTTTTTAAGCATATTTGATAAATTAATTGTATTCTGAAGCACAGCATACAAGACTTAAATGAGATATTTGAAGTAGAACTCTGATCAAAATTAAAGAGCACTTACAGATACCTCCAAGTTATTGGTGTTAATCTGGCACCTGGTGCTAATTTCCTTATTATATCAATTATATGACAAACCCTATTTAACTTCCTCCAATTTTCACTGAGATTGTAAGATGACTGAAACCCTGCGACAGGAGGATGACCCTTTCAGCCATTATAAGTTAATCATAAATTAGTCATTCCAAATCTGTGATTTCTCAAATATTGCAGGTTTACAATGACACTACTTCATTCAAGTCCCCCCAAAAATGCTGGTCGTCCATGTAAGACAAATGCACGAGAAGAAAGGATAAGACAGAGACTCTCAATGGGGAATCGGTTCAACACTGCAGCTGGAATTGCTTGCCAGTTTTGTCAAACATGTTAGTAGTACAGTGGTATACCTACAGCTAATATTCCCTCAAATTTTGAGTGATGAAAATTAACAATATTTCAGAAAAAATTAAGTATTTATAGATTGTTCTCTAATTTTGATCTCCACCGTATAGCATTCCGCTTACTGCATTGCATTCAGGGATTGAATTATTCATGGATACATGTGATTCTGCTTTAGAATTTGCTCAAAACAAATTACAGTACCTATCTTTTAGAAATGGTTTCTTGTTGTGTATGCGCCTATGATGACTTAAAATGCTGGGCAGATCACTAGGTTTTGGAACAGAGCCATTGCATCAAAACCTTTTCTAGCTTCCAGAAGCTCTTATTCAAACATACAAGAGTAAGGTAACAAAAATGTTAATTTGCTTGCATATGCCGTGGGTTCTCTCCTACCCTGCTCTTGTAATTGGACTCACTACATTCGTACAGAGATTTAAGACCCAAAGCTCTGAGCAACTGCAACACAGTTCATTTTATCCCCTTTTTCACTTGCACAGACAACTGAAAGAGACGAGACGTGGGGGGTCTCGGCTAACGCGCATGCATTATTCAGAAGACAAAGCATATCACAGCTGGTGAACTTTTAAAAGGACTCTCTCGCACAGAGGAAAGCTTCTTGCATTTAACAAAGCAAAGTGGCAGTGTGGGTATGTTGAGGTTTGCGTCTGACAAGTAGGTGTCTGTTCACATCTGTCCAGCGGAGACTCTCGTCTATCTTCATTCAGACGTTTGAAAGGAAGCCGTGACCTAACACAAGTCCACACACACTTACAGCACCGAGCAACGGGCTAAACCGGCAACATCAACAGCCAAATGCAGCGCTGGCCCATCCATCAACATTTACTTGATGGCGAATTTTTAGACCAACGAGAGAAGGATGGTTATGCGTTAGACTCCGCCAACACCATTAAGCCACGGTTCACAAAGAGACGCCGTGCATTTATATGCAAAAAAGAAACCGTACTGCATAAAGCAGTGCATTTCTTCATGTCGCAGCAGACGTTAATGTATGTTATGCAACTAGAGCTGGACAATATAGGGAATGCATTTGCAATAATATATCTGGCAATATAAAATTAAGCATCCTAGATGCTTTTAATACACTTTTATGTGACTGTTAAGATCATTAAAGTAGTTACACAATCCTTCTTTGTCTTGTGATTTGTGAGTATGAGAACGCTACGGGAAAATTTTCTATAGTGTCTGAGATTTAAATAACAGTAGTAAATACAGCTAGTAGGTTAAATAATAAATATTAAAGGTAAATAATAAATATTAAAAATATTTTAAAATACTATACTTTAAAAATAAAAGTAATTTAAAAATTTAAATTTTTTTTTTTTTTTAAATATCAATTAGAATGTTTGACAAAAAATCCTAAAAATTTGATATCTATGAAAGCCTAAGAAATGCATTTTTTTTTTTTTTTTTTTTTTTTCTACATCGTCCAGTCCAATATGCAGCCACTGGCCTACTTTGAAGCCTGCATTCATCCAATTGCTCATTCCCAAATGCAGAACATAGAAAATGAACACGGATACATGGGAGAGAACAACAACAGGATGGGGGATGGAGTGCTTACAGATCTTTCCTTCTAGAGAAGGACTCCACAGCCGTCTGCACACTGTGTGAAGAGGGAGACGCAGTCAGAGACACAGGAGTGGAGCGGATAGCTAAAGTGGTTGGAGGTACGAGCAAAGCAAGCATATCGAATTTTCAGTGAAGTCTAAGCAGTCTGGCGGAGAAGATCAAAGTCTTGAACTCTGATACATCGGACTGCATTTTACTATGGGTGTCGAGGGAGGAAGGCATTATTGAAGCGCTTATAGTAGCAAAGCGTAGCCTTGATTTTGCACAGTGAGGAAAATCTCTTCACATTTCAGCTCAACTGAAAAAAAATGAAAGCAATTACAAAGTAACAGCGAGAAGTAAAACTTCAAACCCAAAGGGAAGAAAACAGTATATATCTACTCTTTTCTTCCCTTTGCTTTTGAAGTTTTATGTCTTGATGTTTCTTTTAGAACATCAGCAAGTCAATAAAAACTGTTACTTATAAAAACTGTGCATATACATACTAGTGTTGTCAAAAATATCGATATTTCGATAAATATCGATACTGAAATATCTGAACGGTACCAATATTAATTTCCCGAAGTATCGATACTAGCCGAGCTGTCACTTTCACTTCTCTCCAAAGGCGCGTTGACAAACACCACACGTGACCGCACTCGTCTCCTTCGCTCTGGTTAAATAGCAAAAGTGAAGTGAATAGAAAGATGACGAGTGCGGCGCCCCCGCGACCGGCTTTGGTTGATAAAGAACACAGCAGGAGTGA
This sequence comes from Tor tambroides, assembly GCA_021397915.2. NCBI lineage: Eukaryota > Metazoa > Chordata > Actinopteri > Cypriniformes > Cyprinidae > Tor > Tor tambroides. The sequence goes on from JAFVLL020009253.1 coordinate 77,512, forward strand.
TATCTGTAGGGCTCTATGATTTACGCGATGCAGAGAACGCGGACGGAATCGCGGAATCCAGTCATAAAAACGGAATTTACAGTTTAACGCGGAATGTCGCGGAATTTGTCAAAGTTTGGATGAATTAATCAAAAGTAGGTCATTACACTTAAATCAAATCGCGATTTGGACTAGTATCTGTAAATATTAAGCCGCAAAAGTCGATTTAAATATGAATCCTGCATGTTCTGCGTGTCTGTGCTGCACGCGCGGTTTTGTTTACTAACGTGGCGCTCGCGGTGATTTCAGCATCTGCCGTCTCAATGAGGACATATACATGAACAATATCTCTAGAACTGATCTGAAAGGCACTTTACCAGCATTTTACCATTTCATTTGAGTAAAACTAGCATCATATCATACACACACATAACTTTAAAGGTATTCACGGCAACAGCAAGTCAAAATTTCTGAGGGGGGGAAACATATTTCATAAGGCTACTGTAAGAATAAATAAAAATTGTTTGTATGCATTCAAATAATAGACATGCTAAAACACAGAATTTGGTAACAATAAAACATAAGGTGAGAAAAAAATAAAACATTTCATATTTTGACCTAAACATAAATTAAATGTTAAATTGTATAATTTTCATGATTTTAATGAATTAGACATGCTTTCTGATTAATAGCATTTAATTTGACCATTAAAAAAAAGAGTCCAGAAAAATTAAAACGGAAAAAAAAACGGAATCCAGAAAAATTAAAATGGAAAAAACTGAATGTAGAAAAAATTTAAACGGAATTTGGGAAAAAATAAAACGGATTTCATAGGGCCCTATATCTGGAAATATTTTGGTTATGAAGGAAATGCGTTGCTACAGAGCAGCGCTAACACCTCTAATTTAGCAACGCACCTGAAAGACAGACACCCGGATCTATATTAAGAGTTTCGAGAGGTTGGTAACTGTTCTCATTTTAACATTACTGAAACATTAACCAAGATTATTGTTGCTGATATGAGTGTTGTCTCGTGTTTTCACTGTAATTCTTAAAGCAAATATAATCTGACTGAGGAATCTTAGACAAGTAAATACTTTAACTGTGGTCAAATGTAAATTAACTTGTGCTTATTTAACTTTATTCAAAAAATTATTACTTAAATTCTGCAATTTGTCTTCATGTCGATCTAGTGAGCATTGTTTTCACACGTGATGCATGCACGTTTGAGTTTAAATCTGTTCATCAAATAACTTTAATGTATTAACCAGCATTTATGAACGATGAGCAATGCATTTGTTACAGTATATTTTATCTTTGATAATATACAACGGATCATGTTAGCTCTGGTCCAATGAAAAAAATATCAACAAATAGAACTTTGGATTTTAATTAGTACATGTATTAAATGTTAGTTTAAATTAACATTTAACTAAGATTAATAAAAGATTAATAAATAAAATCAACAAATGCACTACCTCAAGACATTTTTTGTTCATGTAAAATATACCTCATTATTGTCATGTTCTCGACTTGTTATATTTATCTTTAAATTAAAAAAAATACCCCCTTAATATTGTGGCAGTTTTTTTCTCTGTGGTATCGAAAATGGTATCGAATATCGATATTTTTCAAGGTATTGTATCGAAGTTGGAAATTCCAATATCGTGACAACACTAATACATACTGTATATACTGTACATATGGAGTTGAGTTTGCCAAAAAATAAATAAAATAAAATGAAAATTAAACACATAATTTAAATAAAAAGTCGTAAAGTTAGACTTGATGAAAAACAAACAAACTCTGAATAAAACAAAAATAAAATAAGAAAATAAAATAAAGCAACTCCAACAAAATAATAGAGTAAAACAATAGAGTAAAAAATTAATAATATAAAATAAAAAAACAAGATGAATAAAATAAAATAAAGCAACCCTAATGAAATAAAAATTTACTGTAAAAAAACAAAAACAAAATGCAACCCCCTTCCCTTAAAAATAACAAAAAAACAAAACAAAACCAAAAGATGGTACTTCGAAAATCTACTGGAAATTATACACCATTCGAGAATATAGCTAACTTTGTTCAACACACTATTATTTGTAAAGAACCAATCACAATCTTGAATACTATATAGTTTGGATAGTATACAAACTGGTTTGCAGACAATTTCCTCTTGCTATGCTAGACTGTGGAACAGAAACAAAAGGAAATGGAAAACTTCAAGCGCATGTCACTAGCGATACCTTTCTGTATCACTTTCATCGCTGGAATCCACCTCCTCCAGCGCGGCTTGTAGATCAACGATTCGCCGGATTGATGTCTCTAGATCAGCTTGCAGGGTCTGTCTTACAGCGCTAAGCTCTTCCACTTGCATTTCCTGGAAACAAATAAGACAAGATAAAATCAGATAACCTGTGACGGTCACGCTGGATCTCCAGGGGAATAAAGACCCTGCATCAGGACAAGAGAAGTGTTTAATCACTAAATGTGCCTAATAAATTAACTGCTTGCTAAGGCTAGCATCGTTATTAAACCGCTCACATTTTCTTCAGAAAACATAAAAATCTACCTAATTATATAAAGGCTAAGACGTTATGTAAATGAAGCATTCAGAGTTTGTTGTTCCAAACCCGTAAGACCTCTGTTCATCTTCAGAACACAAATTAAGATATTTTTTTAATGAAATCTGTGAGCTCAGTGGTTCAACCGTACTTTTATGAAGCTATGAGAATTTGAATTTTTTTTTTTTTTTGTGCACAAAAATGTTCTCGTAGCTTCATAAAATTACGGATGAACCACTGATGTCACATGGACTATTTTGTTGGTGTTCTTGGTACGTTTCTGGACCTTGAAAGTGGCAGGACCCTTGGTGTCTGTGGAGGGTCAGAGAGCTCTTGGATTTCATCAAAAACATATTTTGTGTCTAGATGATGAATGAAGGTCTTACGGGTTTGGAACAACATGAGGGTGAGTAATTAATGACAGAATTTTCATTTTTGGGTAAACTATCCCTTTAAAAACACTAATTTATATTCAACACAATCAAAATTAAGCACTAAATAAGTGTTTTTTTGTTTTGTTTTTTCTGTAAAAAAAAATACATGACTATTGACATTTAAATATTTGTTTTATTATTAATTTTAATTTTCATTATTAAATATTTGTTTCATTAAATAGTTTTCACATTTCATTCATCCTAACAATTTCTAACAAAGAAATTATTTTATATAACTTTACTCTCTCTCTCTCTCTCTCTCTCTCTCTCTCTCTATATATATCCACTTAATTTCTTTTAATAAAAATATTAATAAAGTATTCAAGGAATATGCTCAAAGGAAACCATTCATTTAATAGTTCTATGTTTTATATTTTTAATGTAAATATATACATTTAAACTAAATAAATTAAATATTTATATCCAATTCATTTAAATACTTGTAAATATGTTTATATTTACCCTTCATATATGTGTGTATATATGTGTGTGTGTGTATATATATATATATATATATATATATATATACATACAGAGAGAGATATTTAATACTTATTTATTAACATACATATTTTTTTTGTAAATTTGTAAAATAAATACATTGTTTTTCTCCATTATTTCTTATTTTTAATATATATATATATATATATATATATATATATATATATATATATATATATATATATATATATATATATATATATATATATATATAAATAAACAAGCACTTCAGAAGTTAAAGAGAAAAGCTTGCCAAAAAACACAGTAATATATTAATCATTGTATTACTGTGTTTTTTGGCAAGCTTTTCTCTTTAACTTCTGAAGTGCTTGTTTGCTAAAGGACAATCCTGCGTTATTGATCGGCAGCTCTTATTTGTAGAATAATTTGATAATGAGCGCTGGAGAGCCAGCGGAGCGACTGATTACACGATTCATTTTCCTCTTCCCTTCTTTGTACGTCCCCAGTCTCTTGCTCTCCTGGACGAGCCACCACTGTCTGTCTATGATTAATTCCCATTGTCTCCTCAAGGTTATTGATACAACAAATCCCATTCCGCTCTTCTCATCTCCATGACAACCACACCTTCGCTGTTGCCCCCTCCCTTTCATAACCAATAACCTGGAGAGCCTCAGCATGTGTGTGCGCGTGTGTCTTCGCATCAGGAAGAAACGCATCCCAGACTCCAGTCTTTGTGTATGCGCCCGGCATCGCTAACACTGTAGCTAATATTCATAATATTGAATGCCTTTGACTCTCAGCACGCAGGTCAAATTGCATTACACGCCGGCAGGTGCTGTAATGACGCAGGGCCTCCTCCTTTGTGTTAAATTATGAATATTTACAGGTTTTTCAGGAGAGATCTGTGTATTCTCATGGGTAATAACGTGTCAGGCTTGTGGGCGGCCACTGAGGGGAAAATGCACCGAGCGGCTGTAGATATGAATACATTAGTTATGAGGACAGTCGTTCAGTGTGCCGTGGAGTTTCACAAAAGCAATTTTAACGCACATTCTTAAGATAAATTCAAGGATCAAAAATGAATGCACCATTTTTAATTTCAATATATTACAGATATGAAAGATTCTACACCTGTATTTGATATTATTCTTAGGGATACACAATATTTCAGAACTACATGAGTAATTTAATATTTTTTTTATTGTATTGGTGTTGATACTATTGTTCAAAAGTTTAGGGTCAGTAAGTTTCTATTTATTTACTTTTTTAAGAAATTTATTTTTTTAACAAAAGAAATATTTTATTCAGCAAAGATGCATTAAATTGATCAAAATTGATCAAAATCATTATTATTCAAATCTATTCATCCAAAAAATGTGAAAAAATGTATCATGGTTTCCAAAAAAATATTAAGCAGCACAACTGTTTTCAAGCATTGCTAAAATTAAGAAATGTTTCTTGAACAGTAAATCAGCATATTAGAATGATTTCTGAAGGATCATGTAACAATGAAGACTGGAGTAATGATACTGAAAATTCAGCTTGGCATCACAGGAATAAATGACATTTTATGATATATTAAAACAAAAAACAGTTGTTTTAAATTGTAATATTTCAGAATTTTTTTATTGTATTTTTTATTAAATAAATGCAGCCTTGGTGAGCAGAAGAGACTTCTTTCAAAATAAATCTTACTGACCCCAAATGTTTTAATGGTATATACCGATATATACTGTATCAGATATTAAATTTAGCATATTTATACATTTTGATTACCTTTACCATCCTCTCAACCTCAAAGTTAACATTTCTAATATACTAAAATATATAAACAATAATATAAGCGTAATCTTAAACTAAACTGAATATCCAAGCAATGATCCATTATTTATTTATTTATTTTGATTAATGAAAGAAAATGAAGGAAAATTAAATTGAGACCACTAAATACACATATATAAATAAAATAAAACAAAAGATTAAAAAAAAAAAAATAATAAAATACTCACCTTTTAGGACTTCTTAGGACTACTTTAGGAAGTAAATTCTTCTATTTACTTATTTTCTTTATTTTTATAGCCATAAACCTCAGTCATTTAAATTTTTATTTTGCTATGAAAAGAAAACATCTAATGATGATGCCCAAGGACTGGAAACACTATTTCCAGTCACAATAAACTACAACTTGTGTGTTAAATACTGTAAAAATAAATAAATAGAATAGTGTGTTGCTTCATCAGCTACAGCAGAAAGGTGTGTGTGTGTGTGTGTGTGTGTGTCAGTCACCAGCTCCATGCGTCGACGGCTGCTCTCCTGTTCTCTGATGCTCAGGTCGTCTATTTCCAGTTTCATATCCGCCAGTCTCTGCTGATAGTATCGGGAGTTCTCCCTCTCCCTGGCCTCGGCCTGGGCCGCCTGCTCCAGCTCCTCACCCAGCCGCACCACACTGTCCCGCAGACGCAGAACCAGCACCTACACACACACACAAACACACACACCATAAAGATCCTCTCTGAGAAAGAGTATAAAGCTGTTAATGGGTCTGGACTGACCTCAAATCTCTTGACCTGTCCTCTCTGGAACTCCAGTTTGTTCTCTAGATCACAGATACGAGCTTCTTGCTTGCTTACGATGCTGCGGGTCACCGTGGACGACTCCAGAAACTGCACGCGTGCTACGCTGGTCTGCAGCTGGGAAGATAAGCACCGCTGGGTTACGACCAGTCAACAAAATACAACAACAATATTTCTACTCCACGTTCACAACAGTCTTCCTCAGTGCAAGTTAAAATAAAAACATAACACAAGTATGTGAGAATAGATTTAGTGTGTCCCTACAAAAGACTGTTTCCATCAGCAACTTTTTGTGACTTTCTCACAATTCAGACTTTTTTCTCAGAAGTGTAACTTTATTATTTCACACTTGTAATTTTGAGTTTGTAACTTTTGTCTCAAAATTCTGAATTTACATTTTGTAATTTTGCAGTTGTTTCTTGATAAAAGTTTTTAATCTCACAATTCTCTTTTTTTTTTCCTCGCAATTGTGAGTTTATATCTCATACTTCCAAGTTGTAAACTCATAATTGTGAATTTGCATCTCACAATTATGACTTTTCACAGAATTTTGAGTTTACATCTAGTATTTTAAAATTTCTTTCCTGTGAATTCTGTTTATATTTTACAATTCTGTTTGCTTATATTATATTGTCTGTTTATATTACACAATTTTAATGTTTTTCTTGCAATTGGGAGTTTGCATTTATGTAATTTGTTAGATAAAAAGTTGCAATTACCTATTAATTTTTTATATTCTATGGTGGAAACAAGCTTCCATAGTGTCCCAAATCACAATACACTGAAAATAAACTCATTTAAAAAGTGTTCTACTTCTGATGGATTTCTTAAACACAACTCGAATCCCAGAAATGTTGGGACTTTTTTCAGTTTGAATAAAATGAAAACTAAAAGACTTTCAAATCACATGAACCAATATTTTATTCACAATAGAACATAGATAACATAAATGTTTAAACTGAGAAATTATACAATTTTATGCACATGATGAGCTCATTTGAAATTTGATGCCTGCTACAGGTCTCAAAATTGTTGGGACGGGGGCATGTTTACCATGGTGTAGCATCTCCTCTTCTTTTCAAAACAGTTTGAAGACGTCTGGGCATCGAGGTTATGAGTTTCTGGAGTTTTGGTGTTGGAATTTGGTCCCATTCTTGCCTGATATAGGTTTCCAGCTTCTGAAGAGTTTGTGGTCGTCTTTGACGTATTTTTTGTTTAATGATGCACCAAATGTTCTCTATAGGTGAAAGATCTAGACTGCAGGCAGGCCAATTCAGCACCCAGACTCTTCTACTACGAAGCCATGCTGTTGTAATAGCTGCAGTATGTGGTTTTGCATTGTCCATGAGTTCCAACAAGAATGTCAAATTTGGACTCGTCTGACCATAGAACACTTTTCCACTTTGAAACAGTCCATTTTAAATGAGCCTTGGCCCACAGGACACGACGGTGCTTCTGGACCATGTTCACCTTTTTGCACGATAGAGTTGGCATCTGCAGATGGCACGGCGGATTGTGTTTACCGACAGTGGTTTCTGGAAGTATTCCTGGGCCCATTTAGTAATGTCAATGACAGAATCATGCCGATGAGTGATGCAGTGTCGTCTGAGGGCCCGAAGACCACGGGCATCTAACAAAGGTCTTCGGCCTTGTCCCTTACGCACAGAGATTTCTCCAGTTTCTCTGAATCTTTTGATGATGTTATGCACTGTAGATGATGATATTTGCAAAGCCTTTGCAATTTGACGTTGAGGAGCGTTGTTTTTAAAGTATTCCACAACTTTTTTACGCACTCTTTCACAGATTGGAGAGCCTCTGCCCATCTTCTGAGAGACTCTGCCTCTCTAAGACATCCCTTTTATAGCTAATCATGTTACAGACCTGATGTCAATTAACTTATTTAGTTGCTAGATGTTCTCCCAGCTGAATCTTTTCAGAATTTCTTGCTTTTTCAGCCCTTTGTTGCCCACGTGCCAACTTTTTTGAGACCTGTAGCAGGCATCAAATTTGAAATGAGCTCATTTTGTGGATAAACGTGTACAATTTCTCCGTTTAAACATTTGTTATGTTCTCTATGTTCTGTTCTGAATAAAATATTGGCTCATGTGATTCGAAAGTCTTTTACTTTTCATTTTATTCAAATTTAAAAAACGTCCCAACATTTCCGGAATTCAGGTTGTATTTTGCATTATTTCATGTAACTGCTTAAAAGCAGGAACTTTGCTAACAGAAGTGCAGTACATAGTTGTAGTAAACTGTGAGTCGGCCCATGTTGCTGTAACATGTTCATATTTGCCTGCTCCACGTGTGAATGGACATCTAATGCATCACACATCTATGTCTCAGTGTGTCTGTCTCACCTCCTCATGTAGGGTCTGTCTCTGTTTCTTCAGCTCCTCCATTTCAGCCTGAAGCTCTCGGATCTGAGAGATATCACTGGAAGACTGGGATAAACAAACATGTTTGGTTGGCTTTGGGATATTTTACATAACCTCACACACACCAGTGTTGGAGAAACTACTTTGAAAATGTTTGTCAGAAATCTTAAATGAATGCAAATGGTACTTATTTCATAATCTGAAACCAAATCTAATGGGATCAAACCATAAGAATCTTCTGAAAATCAAATAAAATCTTACTGAAATACTAAAATCTTAAATTCTTCTATTTATTTATTTTCTTTATTTTTATAGCCATAAACCTCAGTCATTTAAATTTTTATTTTGCTATGAAAAGAAAACATCTAATGATGATGCCCAAGGACTGGAAACACTATTAAGCGATGACTCAAGTGAACAAATAAACCATTTTTTTACCAGTTGAAATGAAGCATCCATTTAGCAAAATGAATCACCGGTTTACTCAAATGAATCAGACCAGAGAGAGAGGATGCTTTAGGAGCGTGTGCAAAGCAATGTGACAAATGATAGCATTTTGTCACGCTTCCCGACTGCGTGATGGAAAAAAACAGCTCATTATTGGAAAAGCTGCACTATTTTGAAAACAGCTGAGCGACTGTCATAACTCCCTGAGAGTGATGTAACTCCAGCAGACCTGAGCGATGAGGGCTTTGTGCTTCTTCATCAGCTCATTGAGATCCTCCTGGTCTTCCTCCAGCCTCTTCATCAGGTCCGTCCTCTCGTAGCGTAGCTGAGCCAGCTGCTCATCCACCTGAGACAACAGACAGAGACGCACTGAGGTAAACCTGAGGTCAGCCCTTTGCTCCTTTCATTTCTTTCTTTTCATCTCGGGCCTCACCAGGCTCTTCTGCTTGCAGATGCTCTCCAGTTCGATCTGAGCGTTTTCCAGCTCTGCAGCCAGAGTCTTCTGTGAGCTTTCAGACTCCAACCGTCTGGCTTCACTGTCCTCCAGCTAGAATACACAGAGACAAAACTCAAATAAAGGGAACTACAGAAATATAGACCACCAACGGGTGTTGGACAATATCAGCATAAATCCTTATTATTTTTAGATGAGTTTGTATTGACTATGTAACAAAATAAACTATGCAAACATACACTACCATCAAAAAATTAGGAATAATTAAGTTCTTGAAAGAAGTCTCTTCTGCTCAGCAAGGCTGCATTAATTTGATAAAGAAATAATACAGTAAAAACTGGAGTATTGTTAAATATTATTACAATTTAAAATAACTGGTTTCTATTTGAATATATTTTAAAACATAGTTTATTCCTGTGATCAAAGCTGAATTTTCAGCATCATTATGCCAGTCTTCAGTGTCACATGATGCTTCAGAAATCATTCTAATATTCTGATTTGCTGCTTAAGAGACATTTCTTGTTATCAGTGTTGAAAACCGTATTATTATTATTATTATTATTTTGGACCAGTTTAAACCATTTTAGGCTGTTTTAGGCAGGTGTTTTTTATCAGGTAAATGCTAGCACTATTTTAATCCATCTCTGTGTTCTAATTGGTCGGTTGTGTATTAACCTTAACTGTCAATCAACCAATAAGGCAATAAAGGTGATTTGACCCAGTAATCTTCAAAAAAATAAACATAGGCCAAATGTAATCAAGTAATCAGCCATCACAGCTGCTTAAGGGACATGTCTGACATGATAATGAAGCTATAAGGATTTATGAGACCTAGGGCATTTCTAAACTTTTGGAGGGCACTGTACATGTACACAAGTACTTTTTTGTTTAAATACTGTTAAAGGCTAGTTCAAATTTGCAGTCAACTTGTATTTCATCATTTTAAGTGACACTTAATAGTTAAAGATGCTTTCCTAACTGTGCCAGGGTTGTGTGAGATGAACCTTGATCAACTGCAATTAGAAAATTAGCAGAAATTCCTGTAGAAAACGTGATTGTAGAAATCATATTTGGCATAATAAAGCTTATGCCACAAAGACTTCAAAGACAAAATATATTCATTATAATTATTACTATATTTACTACATCTCAAACTAGGTCTTGACAGATAAGGGCCATTTAATAAAGGATACAGATATACAGAAACCAGAATGGTCAATAGTATATTAATTTTTTTTCAGAAAATATATATAGGAGTCAACATTTGAAGTAGATCAAAAAAGTTCAAAGACAAGAACGCATTTTGGTTTTGGGTTTTAGGACAACTTTGATAAAAGGTTTTGATCCACTTCAAATGTTGACTAGTGTGTGTGTATATTTTATATATATATATATATATATATATATATATATATATATATTTTTTTTTTTTTTTAAATGGATGATTGAGAGATACAGAAACCAGAATGGTCAATATATTGTATTTTTTATATAATAAAATTTTTAATTTAATAATATAATATATAATATAATATAATATAAAAAAACTACAAAGACTAATTTCATCATGCACAATAAGATCAGCAGCATGTATTAAAAGATTATTTATAATATTTAATGAATAGCTAGAACATTACTTAAAATGTACTGCATGGGCAAATAAAGGTTATGCCACAAATACACATTATATTATATTTTACATTATATTTTACTGCAGTAACGGCGGGACTTTTGAAGACCGATAATGCAAAGCTGTTTAAATCTGTGCGTGTGAGCCGTGCTGTGTGGATGATGGGATGGCAGTGGCACCTGGCAGCGCAGTCTCTCCAGCTGCTCCTTGGCACCGGGGTCATGACCCTGCCCGGGCTGTTCAACAGTGGACAGCAGCAGCTGGGCATCACTGAGCAGGGCATGCGTGCGCTTCAGATCCCGCCTCAGCCTCTTCTCCACGTCAAAGTCTCTGTGGCCCACCTGAGACCAGAGAGAGAGAGATCTATACATCACACTGAAGCACAAACAGAAAGCCTTTACACTCACATCGCGGGAGAGAGACGGGCATTTCTGGATAACGGAGGTGACTTTTACACCATAGGAACTGAGTAATGATGCTGGACACGTGAACACAGAGACATTCAAACTCCTGCCTGTGGACAACTGAGTAAATCCCAGAAGCTCAATTAATCATTATGGCTTCAAATATGAGATGATTTGTGAGGAATGTGAATCTCAAATTAGTGCCCAACAGATATGAGCTTTTTAAGGACCAATATATACATATACAGAAATCAGGATGGTCGATAGCCAGTATAATATAATATAATACAATATAATATAATATATGAAATGAATGAAGACAGACAACACCATTCACTATAAGACCAGCAACATGATTCATTACATTTACTAAATGACTATATTTACTACATATTATATGAAAACAATGAAACGTTCTTATATTATATTATATTATATTATATATAAACAAGATTACCAAGACGGACATCATCATGCAAAATAAGATCAGCAACATGTATTAAAAACACAATTTATATATTATACTATACTATATTACCTTACATTACATTGTATTGCACTGCAATGCAATGCATTCTATTCTATTCTATTCTATTCTACTCTTCTATAAGATTCATGTAAGATCATGCACAATAAGAACAGCAACATGATTCATTATATTTATTAAACTGCTATAATTACTAAATATTATATTAATGAAACATTCTTATATTATATTGTATTGTATTATATTATATTATTATACATAATATAATGTAATAATATTAGATACAGAGACAAACATCATCATGCACAATAAGTCCAGCAATATGCATTAAAAACATTATTCATTCAATTTCATGAATGGCTAGGACATTACTTGAAATCTCAAGTAATGCTCAAGGAAATAAGTGATAAGGTTGGAATGGTTGGGTTGGCAGTGATTGCACATGCCCTGGAAAAATCAATACATGCATGAAAACCAGACGCTTTACACGTCCTCTTACTCAATAACAAACTCATTTTGAGCAGCAGTGTTTACGTGCAGCTGGGGTCATAAACCGGGTCGATTTTATCAGCAGCAGATGAGTAGCTTCATCATATCGATCTCGGTAGTGATCACGCTTCCAGAGCACAGTCACACAGTCACAGACCCCACGACGGCCCGAGGGCAGGGCGTTCAGGTCGAATGCGTGTACAGTATCTCTAAAGGACCCTCTCAGTGTAGCCACAAGCTGTTAGCTAAGTTTAGCACAGAGCACACGAGCGAGAGCATGTCTACTGGTAAAAAGATCCTCTATAACCACTAAAAGTAACAGTGTATAAACTAATACAGTCCCAGCAAACATGCCAAAAGCATTATGTAAAGATTACATAAATGTTATGAACATAAAACAATGTTAATGGAATGCCCTTATGATATTTATAGCTGATAAAAGTTCTCACAATGTTCAAACATTGCATTGTTATGTCTGATACGTTCTGAATGCTGTTAAAAGAACATCCTTCTAAATAAAGGAACCTGAAAATAAAGGGCAATAATAAGGAACTATAAAGGAAAATAAAGGAACTTTTTTCAATGTTTCCAATCATTTTTTCTCATGTTCAAATAATGTGGATTAAACAGTATTTTGTGCTTTCAATAATAAATCAACAATTTGAATGTTGACATCCTTACAGCATAATCTTCCAAAAAACAAAAACAAATCCTAATTGTTATATTTTAGAATGATTAATAATGAAAAACAATATAAAAAGCCTATATATATATATATATATATATATATATATATATATATGAATTAAGGCCATATATATATAAAAATTAATTGTACAAGTATTTTAAGTTATATATATATATATATACATATATATATATATATATATATATATAAATAAAATGACTTTCTTTTTGTCCTGATGCCACCAATCCCTCGTAGTTTTTGACCCTGTCCCACTTTTAGCATCCAGTCACTTGCCTAAGGATAAAACCAAGCCCTGCCCTACAGATTTTTCTCTGAAGTATGTCACATTTTATAAGTAAAATGGGGTAACTAATATAATTTCATGCTGAAGTTAAGCTGTTAATATAAATGAAGTTGAGAATGTTTGCTGAGCTTTAACAGATGAGGGAAGAGACGTGAAGATTCAGAGCTGGGCAGTCTATAGTGCTCTTATATCAGATCAGAGAGGAACGTGACAGCTTTACAGATCCTCATAAGCCCTGATGTGACTATAACTCTGTGATCTATCAAGCAGCGCGTCTAACCAAATGACCCACATACTGTTTTTAATAAATATCACGCCTGGAATGCTACGAAACTTACAGAGGGTGTTTACAGTGTGTGCAAGCAAATGTTTCAAATCTTGCTATCTATGATAACATTTTATATAATGTTATATACAATGTTTATATTTTGTATATACAATGTTTTTTAATTATAAAATTTTATGGGGTATTTGTGTGTGTGTGTGTGTGTGTGTGTGCGTGTACGTGTGTTACCTGTTCACACAGTGTGGCAATCAGCCCCTCTAAGTCATGCTTCTCATGAACCACCATCTGTTTTTCCTCATATTCCTGTTCCAGTTGCATCTCCAGCTGTCGGAGCTGCACACACATAAACACACACAGAGGCAGACAGGAAAGGATGTTTGAGACAGGGTTGTAAGGTGGTCTGTCGAGCTGTAATTCATTCTGCGTCCCTCACCCGCCTCTGTGAGGACTTTTGCACGTCCTCCAGTTCCTCGTCCTTGTCCTCCAGCTCCTTCTGATGGATCTGCTTCATCCTCTCCATCTCCATCTCAAAGCGCAGGTGCATCTGTGCAGAACAGAGTTCAGATGGTCTGTTTGTGTTACTGTGTCTTTAAGACTTAGGTAAATGTGGGCGGTCACATGTTAATGTGCTCATGGCTATTATGTCATAACCTTTTCAATAGGTCAAATGTTCTTGCATTGCTGTACCTGCTCCTGCTGTTTGATTCTGGCAGTCATCTGGCTGATCTCCTCTGAGCGCTCCTTGTCTCTGGTCTCCAGCTCACGGAGCTTCTTCTTCAGTTCAGGGATGGAGTCAGAGGTGAGGTGGAGCGGGATGCTCAGGTCACGGATCTGAGCACACAGCTCCTCCTTCTGCTGCTGCAGGTGCGTGACCTCCACCTGACTCTCCTGAAACACACAAACATAATCATACACACATCATGTAAACATAAATACACAAAACATCAAGCGCACATGCAGGAGCAAAAACACATACAAGACAAACATCACACACACAAAATCATACAAACACATAAAAATACAAACAACATCAATACAAATAACACACATAAACATGCATGCTTATACACACACATACATACACAAACAATTATACAAACAAGCATATCATAAACACAAACTCAAAAGCAAATATAGTAAGTAAAAATTGCACAAACACAATGCACACATCCAAACAAGCACAAACGCAAAAACACACATAACAAAAGTAAACAAACTTAAAAGCAAATACACAGAAATTGCACACAACACACAATGCAAACAAATCATATGAACAGGCCTACGCAAACACATAAAAATACAAAGAATGGCAAAAACGCAAACAGGTGCATAAAAAAAACACAGAACAAACACACAAACACGCTCGCATATATGCATGCAAACTTACACAAAAAATATACAAACAATCACAATGCAAAAACACACAAAACAATAAACTTGAAAGCAAATACACACAACGCACAAAAAACAATCACAGACACATAAACACACACACAAAGTAATCACCACACCAGGTCACAAACACATAAAAATATACACAACAACGAAAAATAAACACACACATGAATGCATAAAAACACAAATTCACATATACACACAAACATAAGATTTACACACACAAAAACACAATTATGCAAACAAGCACAAATGCATAAACACAAAACAGTCAAACACACACAAAAGCAAACAACAAATATTGCACAAATACACAATTAACAAAAAACATAGATACAACAAACATGCATGCACATACAGTACACAAACACACAAAAGCAAATGCACACAAGCAAAAATTGCACAATGATGCAAAAAAACAAAACAAATCACAGACACATAATCATACATAAACACATACATATACACATGTAAACAAACACCCTATTATACAAACAAGCACAAACAGTACACATAAACACAACAGCAAATACACACACACACACACACACACACACACACACACACACACACAATGCACCAAAAAATAAACAATTACAATCACAAACACACAACCAAAAATCACATTCAGCCATCCCAATAGATACAAATACATCATATTCAAATATAAGAATGCATAATGTAGATATAAATATGTGCAGATATAAATATTCAGTCATTTTCCTATAATGACACTGTAAAGTTACATAATCTGATGAACTCAAAGCAGAACTTTTCTCCTCTGCATATTTGGGATCTCTGGGGACTCGTTCTGTTTACCGACAGAGGACACCTGGAATACACGGGCAAGATCACAGATGGTGGACACTTGACCTTTGACCTCAGCCCATACCTTGAACATCTTACGAAGAGTGAAGATCTCTGCACCGAGGGCGGTATTCTCCTGGATGGTTCTCTCCTTCTGCTCCCTCTCATTATCAGCCTGTTCCAGAGCCTGGGTCAGTTCGCTGTCAAACCTACACACACACACACACACACACACACACACACACACACACACACAGAGACCAGACAGAGGGCTTGAGAATGCATATTCAAGCAACCAGTGAGTGTGGCACTGAATATTAATTGTGTAAATGAGACAGACCTCCTCTGTTTCCTGTCCAGCTCGTGAGCGCGGCCCTGTAGGCTGTCTGTCAGCACGCGGGCGTCCTGAAGGTCAGAGGTCAACCGCCGGCAGTGGCGTTTTAGCTCTGTCACTGAGCGTTTGGATTGATCAAGCTGAGACTGCAGTTCCTGGACCTGCCACACGGGGGAGATAGAGAGACAAAGATCATCAGGAAGGGACCATGTGCCGCCCACTGGACATGACAGGGTTTTTCAGTGCAGTGCATCTGTAATGTTTTATATCTGAGCTCTTAATATATTCAGCATGCCATTTTCTGCAGAACAAATCAAACAGGATTGTTCATATAATGACTTGGTCAGAAATAAATGGCATACACTGAGGCTAGTTGTCAGAAGGACTACATTTCAGTAACTATACACTTTTTAGTCTAGTTTCATAAATGCTTTTGTACTCTTAACAGTAGTTTAGCCTTCAATTAGAATAATGTTTGTGAATTAATGATAATAAATAATGCTGTATTTAGAAAAAAAATAAAATATATTTATTTCAAATTCATATTTTACTATTTTAAAAACACAAACACATATTTTATGCTTTTTCATCTATAAAATAAAAAATAATTACATTTTATTATTTTGTGTTTTACATTTTTGTTGCTTCAGGAACTGTAATTTTATAATTTCATAATTGTATATTTTATTTAAAAGCCTTTATATTCTATAATGCACATCAAATTACTGATGCTCTGAAGACAGCTTTTTAACTGTTGATAATTCATAATAAAAAAAATATAAAATAAAATAAAATTGTACCTTATATTGTGTGACAACATGCCCCACTACATGTTAAATGAGCTGTTTCTTTTTCCTGGGCAATAATGAAAGAAATATAGATTTGTGTGTGTGTGTGTGTGTGTGTGTGTGTGTGTGTGTGTGTGTGTGAGTGTGAGTGTGTGTGTGTGTGTGTGTGTGTGCGTGTGTGTGTGTGTGTGTGTGTGTGTGTGTGTGTGGTGAAGACCTCTATTTGTTTTGTATATTTGTATAGATATTTGTATATGTATATTTATTTCAGGTTAAGTCATATTAGTTCTTCAACATAAACTACATTTATATTTTTTGTTAGTTGCCAAAGCAATATTTCTGATTATCATTAAAGCCTTTTCAAGTTCCGTTATCTAATATGAATATTTTCTTTTAACTTCATTTCAATCACTGAAAATTTAAATGTTGAAGTTAACGATAACAAAACTAATCAAGACATTTATGAAAACTAAAATTGAGTGTTTGGTGCAAGAAACCTTGACTAATACTATAAGGTGTCTCTTTAAGGTCATAATTAATATAATACTTAATATTAATACCTTTGTATCCAGCAGCTGACGGGCCTCTTTCTCACCCTCAAGTCTTTCCTCTGACTGCCGCAGGCGCCTGCGCAGGAACTCCACCTCCGTCTGCGCACATTCCAGCTGCAGCTGCAGCTCACTTTCTGCATGCACATACAGGATTCACACACATCCACGCAAACAGTCTTTATCTTTCTTCACCAGCATGTTTGATTGCATCTACGCTGAAGCCTGTCTTACCTGTCGCCACTCCGCTGAGAGCTTCTTTATTCTTGACTTTCTGTTTTTCTTCCTCTAACTGCCTCTCGAGGGCCTCCAAAGACACTTTACTCTGGTCCACACGACTCTGAGACACAGCACAGAATAAACACGGGCCTGACACCCACAATTCAACAGGAGACACAGCGGTGAGGCGTTTAGGACAATATGACAGTCTATGTTTGGAAAAGCATAATAATTATACTTTTTCTGCATTATATACAGTGCCCTCCACTAATATTGGCACCCTTGGTAAATATGAGCAAAGGCGGCTGTGAAAATAAATCTGTATTGTTTATCCTTTTGATCTTTCATTCAAAAAGTTCACAAAATTCTAACCTATCATTGAAGTAAAACAATTGAATGTGGGGGGAAAATCTCACTGTGAAATAAATGCTTTCTCTAGTTCATGTTGGCCACAATTATTGGCACCCAATTATTGCAACATCCTTTCCCATGATAACAGTTCTGAGTTTTCTTCTGTAATGCCTGATGATTTTGGAGAACACCTGATAAGAGATCAGAGACCATTCCTTCATCCAGAATCACTCCAGACCCTTTAGATTCCCAGCTCCATGACGGTGCTTCTTCTCTTCAGTTCACCTCACTCATTTTCTATAGGGTTCAGGCCAGAGGACTAGGATGACCATGGCAAAAGCTTCATTTTGTGCTCAGTGACACATTTTTGTGTTGATTTTTATGTTTGTTTTGGATTGTTGTCCTGATGGAAGATCCAACCACTGCCCATTATAAGATTTAATACAGAGGCAGTCAGGTTTAGATTTTTTATCTGTTGGTATTTGATAAAATCCATGATGCCATGCATCTGAACAAGACGTCCAGGACCTCCAGCAGAAAAATAGGCCCACAACATTAAAGATCTAGCAGTATATTTAACCGTGGGCATGGGGTACTTTTTATCCTTGTTTGTACTAAACCCATCTGGTGGGTTTGCTGCCAAAAAGCTCTTTTTTTGGTTTCATCTGACCATAGAAGCCAGTGCCATTTGAAGTTCCAGTCGTGTCTGACAACTGAATATGTTGGAGTTTGTTTTTGGATGAGCGAGGAGAATTTTTCTTGAAACCCTCCCAAACAACATGTGGTGATGTAAGGGCTGTTTGATTTTTTTTTTTTTTTTTTAGGTTTCTGACCCCAAGACTCAGCTAATCTCTGCAATTCTCCAGCTGTGTTCCTTGGAGAGTCTTTGGCCTCTCAAACTCTCCCCCTCACTGTGCATTAGGACAATATAGACACACGTCCTCTTCCAGGCAGATTTGTAACATTTTTAGTTGATTGGAAATTCTTAATTATTGCCCTGATGTTGGAAATGGGGATTTTCAATGCTTTAGCTCTTTTCTTACAGCCACTTTCTATTTTGTGACGCTCAACAATCTTGTTCTGCACATCAGAAATATATTCTTTGGTTTTACTCCTTGTGATGGTCGTTTAAGGGAATTTGGCTTTTGTGTTCCTCATATTTATAATCCTGTGGAACAGGAAGTCATGGCTGGACAATTTCATGCTCCTAGTCACCCTGGTGTGCTAAAAAATGTAAATATGAATGGGAATATAATTCAGAGATATTTTACTCATAAGAATTTCTAGGGGTGCCAATAATTGTGGCCAACATGTATTGGAGAAAAACATTTATTTCATCATGAGATTTTCTCCCCATTTTCAATTGTTTTACTTCAATGATAGGTTAGAATTTTGTGAATTTTTTGAATGAAAGATCAAAAGGATAAACCATGCAGATTTATTTTCACATCCACCTTTGCTCAGATTTACCAAGGGTGCCAATATTAGTGGAGGGCACTGTAGTATGTATAATGTGCAAAATATGCAAATTTTCTATATGGATACATTACCTACAGTACTAAATTTGCTGAAATGTGCAATATACAATAAATTATTAGTACTGTATCCCAAAATGCATTGCCCTCGACTTGATCTTACATTTCTAGTGTGACAAATGAACCAGTAATTTTTGAACCAGCCACAATTTTTAATGATTCATCTCTTTCTCGACTCATTATTTATGTGGACTGTCAAAAGAAACGGTCTTTGTATATTCTTCTTCTTTGTATATCTTTGTATAATGTAAATTACGTTTCACATTTTTTATAATAGTTGGGACACAGGATATAAAACTGAAACCAAGCGGCTAAAATTGAAATAGCATATCTTCATCTGGCAGAAATATTAAGAGTTGTTAATTATAAAAGTGCCATGCATATCTATCTAGATATATAGATAGATTTTGATATGGTGTAAATATACTGTATGCAACCTATTATTTTTGGTATGTGTTATCTAAAAAGTTACCTAAAAACGGGTTAATTTGCATTTTTTATACTTTTTTATGCACAGATTCAGAAAATGTGCTTATTGTGCACTGTAAACACACTGTGATGCAGAACTAATAAGAGTAGCATGATATTCTGAATGTTGCCATTATAACTCATCACGTGGACACATCATGGATAGTTTGTGATGCAATTTCACCATTTAGAAAGAGTGATATGGAGACAAATGATGGGTGGGCTGTACCTGCAGTTCCTTGTTCTCTTTGGCGAGGCGCAGTCTCTCCGTGCGCTCAGTGTCTAGAGCTTGACTCATGGCCTCCCCTCTGAACCTCTCATCACTTAATTCAGATACAACAGCCGTAACCTGCAAACACACACACACACACACACACACACACACACACACACACACACACATACACACACACACCATCATCTGTCAATGTCCCAGCAGAAGAGCTGTTCATTCATCAGCGGCAGTCATATGACAGAGATTAGCACTTCATGAGCCGATCACAAGCGAGTTTGTGTTAATATGCTTTCACTGATGAGAATTCATAACCAGACTCCATCCATCATTCTGAACACCGACCGCTAGAAAATTTGATTTTGAGATTTCTGAACTGACAGTATCATTTCATATGTGGCTCTAGGGGCACAGCACAAACACATACCTTGGTCTCCAGGTTGTCTGCAGTCTGACGCAGCTCATTTCGTTCTTTCTCTGACTTTTCCAGACGTCTCCTAAGAGCAGTAATCTCATCCTGAACAACAGAATGTGATACAATTATGATGGAGTGAAACAAATCTGATAAACAACATCACAGTCTACACAGACAGACAGGCAGACAAAGACAGACAGGTAGACAGATAGATAGATAGATAGATAGATAGATAGATAGATAGATAGATAGATAGATAGATAGATAGATAGATAGATAGAACGACAGACAGACAGACAGACAGACAGATAGACAGATAGATAGATAGATAGATAGATAGATAGATAGATAGATAGATAGATAGAACAACAGACAGACAGACAGACAGATAGATAGATAGATAGATAGATAGATAGATAGATAGATAGATAGATAGATAGATAGAACAACAGACAGACAGACAGACAGACAGATAGATAGATAGATAGATAGATAGATAGATAGAACAACAGACAGACAGACAGACAGACAGATAGATAGATAGATAGATAGATAGAACGACAGACAGACAGACAGACAGACAGATAGATAGATAGATAGATAGATAGATAGAACGACAGACAGACAGACAGACAGATAGATAGATAGATAGATAGATAGATAGATAGATAGAACGACAGACAGACAGACAGACAGATAGATAGATAGACAGATAGATAGATAGACAGAACGACAGACAGACAGACAGACAGATAGACAGATAGATAGATAGATAGATAGAACGACAGAGATAGATAGATAGATAGACAAATAAATAACAAAGAACATAAAAAATAAACAAAGAAATTAAATAAAATTATGACAATTAATTGCACATGGAGAAATACATTTTTCATTTTTGTTGCACATATGTACTTTAACTATACAACTATCATTGTACAGATAATTACTGGACAGCTTGATTATTTAGTGGTTTAAATATGATGTATAATATGAACATGTCCTTTGTGAATGTGTCAGTAGTACCTCTTTGGATCTGAGCCGCTGGTCATCCATGTTGACATCCAGAAGGGGGCGCACTCTGCACAGCAGCTTCCACCAGCTCCAGCGGGCCACTGCGGTGAGGACTCGCACATTTCTCTGAATACAGCTCACTGCCATCTGCTGAACCTGATCCCAGATCAGCACTCACATTAGACTGCATCAGACCCACACTGACACAGCTATACACAAGACTGGAGCACTATTACTAAAGTCCATTAAAAGCCCTATTTTACACCTTTCCAAGAATTTAATTTTCCCCCTGAAGTTAATCAAGTAATATTGCAGCAGAGATGTCATAATTTTGTTTGATTGTCCATTTTACTTACTCTCACTGAACACTGGGTCCCTATAAAGAGAAACATCACTACAGAGAGTCATCTCTGAGCCCATATCTGCAGATCTATAAACATTGGCTGTTCCAGCAGAGGACAAAAAGAGACTCACTTTCATGCGGCGGTATTTCTG
Source organism: Tor tambroides (assembly GCA_021397915.2). Taxonomy (NCBI): domain Eukaryota; kingdom Metazoa; phylum Chordata; class Actinopteri; order Cypriniformes; family Cyprinidae; genus Tor; species Tor tambroides. Next base: position 99,695 of record JAFVLL020009253.1, read on the forward strand.
GCGGCCCAGATGACCCAGACAGGACGCTTGAAGCTGCACCAGCCAGCCGCTCAACAACTGATCTCTCTGCTGATCTAAAGACCTCAGGACACCACGCTTCATAAACACCTTCATAAACACACACATCAGAGTGAGAATGACCTGAAAACTTCAGAAGTGAAGGATAAAATAAAACTTGTGTATGTTATAGGTACATCTTGATTATTATACATAGATAGAATGACAGAACGACAGACAGAATGATAGACAGACAGACAGACAGACAGATAAGATAGATGGATAGATAGATAGATAGATAGATAGATAGATAGATAGATAGATAGATAGATAGATAGATAGATAGATAGATAGATAGATAGAACAACAGACAGACAGACTGACAGATGGACTGACAGATAGATAGATAGATAGATAGATAGATAGATAGATAGATAGATAGATAGATAGATAGAACGACAGAGACAGACAGACAGACAGCTAGATAGATAGATAGAACAACAGACAGACAGACAGACAGATAGAGACAGATAGATAGAACGACAGACAGACAGATAGATAGATAGAGACAGATAGAACAACAGATAGACAGACAGACAGACAGATAGATAGAGACAGATAGAA